>PITA01017747.1:22810-42522 GCA_004023965.1 Spilogale gracilis | reverse complement strand
GTGTGTGTATGTGTGTTTTGAGTAATAGCTGCAAAAATTTTGTTTTCACTGATCTTTTTACAAACCCATAGAGTTATAATCTTGAATTTTGGTTTAATGTAACCACTCGTGGTTAATTTAAATAAGTCTGTTTCATTAGGACAACTTTATAATACCAGTATCTTTAAATTGAAACCATTAAAAATTTTTTATTATAAAAGAAGTAATGTTTTCTGAAAAAAATCACTGTAGTGGAAAGTAGGTCCATGTGGCTCCAATCTCTCATTCTATTCCTTTTATATAACCATTAACAGTTACCATATATCCTTTCAGATTTAAAAAATTTTATATAGAGGCATATAATATACACACAGAAGAATGTAGTATAAAATCTTTTTAAAACAAAATGACAAAGTTCTGGACTTACTGCTTTACAGCAGTTCATGCCTTCAAACACAGTTTGATTTCTAGTTCTGTCACTTATTAACTTAGCAAGTTACTAACTTGTCTCTGCTTCAGTTTCTTTATCTGTAAAACAGGCCAAAGAGGGCGCCTGGGTGGCTCAGTGGGTTAAAGCCTCTGCTTTGGGCTCAGGTCATGATCTCAGGGTCCTGGAATCAAGGCCTGAATCAGGCTCTCTGCTCAGCAGGGTGCCTGCTTCCTCTCTCTCTGCCTGCCTCTCTGCCTACTTGGATCTTTCTCTGTGTCAAATAAATAAAATAAAATCTTAAAAAAAAAAACAGGCCAAAGAATAGTGTATTCCTTATTGGATTTTAGAGGATTAAATGAAGTAATATTCATAAAGTAGTTGCCATAGTGCCTGGCACATAACACGTTTTAGATAAATATTAACTGGATTAAAGTGAACTTGCTATTTTTTTTTTTTAAAGATTTTATTTATTTATTTATTTATTTATTTGACAGAGAAACATAGCAAGAGAGGGAACACAAGCAGGGGAAATGGGAGAGGAGACTTCCCATCAAGCAGGAAGCCCGATGGGGGGCTTGATATGGGGCTTCATCCTAGGACTCTGGGATCATGACCTGAGCTGAAGGCAGACGCTTAATGACTGAGCCACCCAGGCGTCCCATGAACTTGTTTTTTTAAAAAAACCTATATTGTGGGTTACCATGTATCTCTGTCAAATAAATAAAATATTTTTAAAAAAACCTATAGGGGCGCCTGGGTGGCTCAGTTGGTTAAGCGACTGCCTTCGGCTCAGGTCATGATCCCGGAGACCCGGGATCGAGTCCCACATCGGGCTCCCTGCTCAGCGGGAAGCCTGCTTCTCCCTCTCTCACTCCCCCTGCTTGTATTCCCTCTCTGGCTGTGTTTCTCTCTGTCAAATAAATAAATAAAATTTTTAAAAACAAAAAAAAACCCCTTATATTGTGGATGTTTTCTTATGGCTTGGTAATATTTTTAGAGTGTTGTGCTTTAAAAGTTTTGTGTGTGTTGGGGGAGTGGTGTTCTTAGTTTTACTGTCATAGCAGCATGTTTATAACAGTTTTGTTCAGTGATTCCACGCACTTCCCATCTGTGCAGCAGTGGTGAGTTGTTGTTACTGATGGGCAATATGGTGGGAATGTGTTTGCCTCTTAAGTGGTCTGAGGCAGGGAAAAAAAGCTGAAAACCATTGGTTTAGAAAATTATATTACATTGGCAATTAATTCTTCTGTTAAGCCTTTAAGTTAAGTGGAGAGTGGATCTGGAAGACTTTTGTCTGTAGGGGAGGGTGACATTATTGTTTCATTTATTTTTTCCCTTATGTTCTTTGACTAATCGTATGATTAGAGAGGATATACTTATTGCCTAGTCTTCATACTACAGTTAAGAAATAGACCCAGAAGAGTAGTGGTGTTCTCAGTTCTATAGCTAGTAATGGTAGAACCAGGACTACAGTCTTGGTCACCAGATCCTCACCTTTCTGAATTCTTAAGAGGATAAAGAGCCTCACTACCAGTTGAAGCCACTGTTGAATAATGGATGCACTCTATGTGCTTCAACTATTTTTCGTGTAGAGACATTGACTAAGTTGTATCATAAGCACTGGTGCTTGATGTTTTATAAAAGACAAAAATTTATAATTCCAAGAGAGGGGTGGACTAACCCTTGGTGGCTTAGTCCATTGAGCATCTGACTCTTGGTTTTGGAGGTCATGATCTCAGGGTCATGAGATCAAGTCCCTTATGGGACTCTGGAGTCTGCTTGAGATTCTCTTTCTCCCTGTTCCCCTCCCCCTGCTTGCACATGTTTTCTCTCTGTGTGTCTCTCCCTTTCAAAAATAAATTAATTTATAAAAAAAGAATTCTAGGAAAGTTGTTGATAGGCTTTAAATATCAAATGTACTCTATATTGTTTGGTTCTATGTAATGAATACTAAGGGAATTGAATACTAGTGGTTATGTGGAAAGTGTAGTTGCTATTTTGTCTTATGAACTCTGTCTTCTGAACGCAACCTGAAAACATTTGTGTGTAAATAGCCCTGTAAGCACAAATTCCCTAGTTTGTGGTCTGCCTTATCTCTTGAAAAAGGAACATACCACTATTCCTTTTACAAAAATAGTAAGGAATAAAACCACTTCTGTCTGTAGATCATTTGGATGCCTTCCCTCCACCTCTGTACCCTATCAATTCTCACATCCTGGTTTCCAGGAGAATTAAAGGTTTGGGGACTTTTAGGAATAAGACATGGCATGAACATGTTTTAGAGGCAGGTGCTCTTCCATCTCTCTCCCCTGCACAACATATGTGTTACAGCCTCTACCTTCTGGAAAATGGCTCTAGTTCAGGAGAGGATCAAGACTCTCCTCTTCCTCCAAAAAGGCCCTCTTACCAAATTGCAGACCTTGTGGCTGAGGTGAGAACAGGGCAAGAGGAAGGTTCTGAGGCCATAGCTGAAGAAGGAGAGTAGAGGAGCCTAGTTAGTACCAGCTTCTGGGCTGAGATGCCTGAGCTTAGAAAAGGGACACTGAGCTTGTGGTTGGAAGAATCCAAGCAAATGGGAGAGATTGCTGGAGAAAGAGTAACTTTGACAACATATTCTGAGTAAAAGGCAAAACTCCATTTATGAGATCCAACGATCCTGTTGTGGCCAAGTTTAACAGTGTGAGAAATACACTGCCCAGCTTTCTTGTTGTGGCATCACCTTGAAGTGTTATTGGGTCTAATAAAAAGAGCCCTAATAAGTTCTTAGACTTGTATTTTTTTTTCCTTTAAAGATTCTATGTATTTAGTTGTCAGAGAGAGAGAGAGAGAGGGAGAGAGGGAACACAAGCAGGGGGAGTAGGAGAGGGAGAAGCAAGGCTTCCCGCTGAGCAGGGAGCCGGATGCAATGCAGGCCTCGAACCCAGGACCCTGGGATCATGACCTGCCAAAGGCAGGCACTTAATGACTGAGCCACCCAGGCACCCCTCGACTTATCTTTTTGAACTTCTCTAAGTTCCCATCCTCATAACTCTGTCAAGTTCTAACATTTAAGACTTAAAATTTTCAAAAAAACCCTTTCAGCTTAATATTTTTATGTTTTACTGGATAGCTTAAAAACATTTTTATTGACAGGGCACCTGGGTGGCTCAGTTGGTTAAGCCTCTGCCTTTGGCTCAGGTCATGATCCCGGAGACCTGGGATCAAGTCCCACATCGGGCTCCCTGCTCGGCAAGAAGCCTGCTTCTCTCTCTCTCACTCCCCTTGCTTGTGTTCCCTCTCTGGCTGTGTTTCTCTTTGTCAAATAAATAAAATCTTAAAAAAAAATTTAAACAAAACAAAACATTTTTATTGACTATGTGTGGTTTTGTTTTAAATATATGTACACAGTTGACCCTTAATCAACATAGGCTTGAACTATGTGGGTCTACTTACATTAGATTTTTTTCAGTTAATATAGTGTAGTACTATGAATGTATTTCCTCTTCCTTAGAATCTTCTTAATATATTCTTTTCTCTAGCTTACTGTATTCTAAGAATATGATATATATATATATAAAATACCTATAACATACAAAATGTGTATTAATGGACTTTATGTTATCAGTAAGGCTTCTGGTCAACAACAGGCTATTAGTAGTTAAATTTTTGGGAAGTCAGAAGTTATATGTGGATTTTTAACTCTGCGGGTGTTGGGACTCCTAACCTCTGCATTGTTCCAGTGTCAATTGTATGTTATTTTAGTTACATTACGGTTCATGTGGAGTTTTATGGAAGGGCCTGGAGACCTCTAATACTGTTTCCACGGGAAATATGTTCATCCTACAGATAAACCTTTGAAACTCATCTGCCTGTAAATTGAGACTAGTGTCCCTTAGGTAATAAAATGAATAATTTTAAGGTTACTTATAGTGTTCTTTTATATATGTTATGTCCTGTTCTGTTCTTAACAATAATTGAATATTAGTTTAATTTAAAGCCAGTATTTTTCATGCTATTTTATAATTGTTTTGGGTACATGAAAGGTTCTTAATTTGAATAAGGTGAATATTTGCCAGTGCAGTACAATAAATGGCTTCAGAATGCTCATCACACCCTAATCTCTGTAGCTTTTTAGCTTTCAGATGTCTTTCTGGTGTTAAAAGTATTAAGCTCTCAGAAAGTACTATCATTTAAATAGCCAAGACCAACTGTCCTATCACATATTTTTAAATATTCACAATAGAAGAA
Source organism: Spilogale gracilis (assembly GCA_004023965.1). NCBI lineage: Eukaryota > Metazoa > Chordata > Mammalia > Carnivora > Mephitidae > Spilogale > Spilogale gracilis. The sequence continues at coordinate 37,886 of PITA01017747.1, read as the reverse complement.
GTCCGGTTTCTTAACTCAGAAAGGGAGCTCTTTTGCGATTTATTTGCACAATCACTTGTTTGCAGTGTTTCTTTTTTTTTTTTTTAATATTATTTATTTATTTTTTTGACAGAGAGTGAGACCATAAGTAGGTGAGGCAGGCAGAGAGAGCGGAGGAAACAGGCTCCCCGCCGAGCAGAGAGCCTGACACGGGCCTCGATGCCAGGACCCTGAGATCATGACCTGAGCTGAAAGCAGAGGCTTTAACCCACTGAGCCACCCAGGCGCCCGTTTGCAGTGTTTTTAAAAGTCAATACTTTTTTTCCTTTTACTCTCTCTCCTCATCCCTGTCTAAAGTACTTGTTTATTTAACTACTTGTTTTATCGAGGTGCAATTCACAAAACATAAAATTAACCATTTTCACGTGGACAATTCAGTGGCATTTAGTACATCTATAACCCACCTCAATCTAGTTGTAAGACACTCATTATCCCAAAATGAACCCTATACCTATCAAGCAGTTATTCCCCAATTTTTTTCTCCCCTCAGCCTCGGGGTGCCATTTTAAAATTTGAAATTGAGAAATTAAAAATTAATAAAACTTTTTGAGGTAATTGAGATATTATAAGACTAGATGTAGAGTTATACTGTTCTAAATTCAGTAACATGCAGAAATGCATTTAATATACTGACATTGGAGGGACTCCTAGGTGGCTTAATTGGTTAAGCATCTGCCTTCGGCTCAGTTCATGATCTTAGAGTCCTGGCATTGAACCCTGAATCTAAATGCATTGGGTTCTCTTCTCAGTGGGGAGTCTCCTTCTCCCTCTCTCTCTACCCCCCACTAGTGCTTGCTTTCTCTTTTTCTCTATCTCAAGTAAATAAATTTAAAAAATTCTTTTAAAAAATAATATATTGACAGTGAAGAAATTAGATCATGAATCAATTGTATGTGCTGTGGTATTTTTCCAGCTGTAAGAGAGAACAAAGGAACACTTGGTAGAAAACACACCAAAGTAATAGTGATTTTGTTCTAGATTTCCTTTTTCTCATTTGAAGGGGGAAAAATCTTCCATAATTAAAATAAACAAACTCTAGATAGTTAAAAACTTGGGCCTAAACTTACTATTTTAACATAGTTGTTTATGCCAGATAAATATTAAACTTCAACTTTTTTTCCCAAATTGAGTTATGGTGTTTCTTAGTATTTACTAAGAGGAAAAAAAAGATTTGTTGGAGGAACAAAACAATAATATTCTTAGTTTTTCAGTCCTCCAAATTATCTCAAACCATGAATACATATTTCAAGTAAGCTTTGTTCTAATTTATTTTTTTAAATATATTATAGAACTTCCTTTTTAAACTTTAAGAACATTTTATTCCTTTAACATTTTTTATTTAATTGGATTCATTAATTCAGTTAATTAACATATAATGTATTACTGGTTTCAGAGGTAGAGGTCTGTGATTCATAATCTTATACCCAGTGCTCATTTCACCTGCCCTCCTTTATGTCCAACACCTGCAACCCTCAGTTTATTTCCTATGACTAAGAATCTCTTACACTTTATTTCCCTCTCTGATTTTGTCTTGTTTTATTTTTCCTTCCCTTCCCTTATGCTCCTCTGTAAAAAATCATATTTTTGTTGATATAAGTCAAATACCACAGGGTGAACAAATAAAAAGCCAACAGTTTCCTCTCAAATACGGTCTTTTCATGTACCTGCCTATAATAATTGTTGTTAGCAGTTTGGCAGGTGTTCTTGGCCTTTTGGTTATGTAGCTTAAATGCAGATATCTATAATAAAATTGAACCCAATTGAGTAAAAAACTCAGATGTCTTCAGGATGGCCCTGGCAGTTAATGTAAATGCATGAATGTGCTAAGGAAAGGTGGGACCCTTGCTTGCTAGAAGGGAATTTTACCATACAGTTTTTGTATTCAAAAGTAGTTAGGGCCCTGTGCTGACCAGACAAGCAGAATCCCTCATGTAGTGTATCATTGCTTTCCTAGTCTTCCTTGCCCACCTCTTTCCTCCCAGACAAATACAGAATGAACGTATGCCAGAGATTTATTTAACTCATTAATGAGGAAACCAGCAGGATGGTAAAGCTGATTCTAAAATATTTGAGGAATAGAGTGCATGCAGATATTGAAGAAAGAACATTGAAATAAATTGATGAGCTCAATATAAAATTGGTTAATGTCCTACTGGGTGGTAAAACCATTACCTTTGGAGTATGCTGGACAGATATTATCTCTACCAAATAAAAATCTGTAAGTTTACCTATAACTTCATAGAATTTGGGTCCTAATCAAAAGTAAATAGCAGATCAGACTATATTAAATATCTTTGAGAGGACCTATTAAACAGTGTTTCATTATACATTGAAGGACCTTACAGTTCTTGATGAACCTTATTTCCAATTTTGGTTAATTTTTCCTAACAGGGAGAAAAGGCATGTTGTGATGTGTAAGGCAAGAGCAGTACAAGTAGGGACCAGAACTAGGAAGAGTTTGGTGTCTTAAAAACTAGGAAATTTGAAAGATTAATGTGTGTTTATTGAGCATATACTAAGTGCCAGGCAGTGAATTTATTATACTCCTGAATGTGTGGTTGTGCTGTGATGCCCCTCTTATACCCCTTTGATGTGGACTTGTGGTTCTCAGGGGATTGTATTAGGTAGTCCCCGGGAAGCTGCTTTTCTCAAAATACGCATGTTCTTTGTCCTCTGTCCCGATCCCAATCTGATCCTAGTGTACATATCTCTGTCTGAGTAGAACATATGCATTTTGAGATAGCTTTTCCTCAGGTGATTTTTATATCCCTTCCCTTTTGAAAATCATTGTTATATTTATTGGGCCTTTTTTTTTTTTTTTTTTTTAGGTTGAATGAGTAAACTGCAAGCAAAATTATAATCAGTATTTTTAAAGTTTTCATTCTTTTCTTGCCTGCCTCATCCCTATAATACTAAAGCTAAAATAATTAATGTTGTGATTATACCCTTAGCAAGAATTAAATGGAGTTGTCATATTTAGAAATATATTTCATGCATCCAAGACATTATTTGGGGAAGAACTGCATTTAGTCTTCCTAATTGTATCTTTAGGTTATGTGTCTCTAAGTAAACTGAAAGAGTTGTCATTTATAGTAGTATATAATCTGCCTGGCAAAGATGTGTGATTAAAAAATTAGGCTTAAAAAATGTTTTTAAGAGATATAAACTGTCATTAGCTTGTTGGAGACTTTGGCAAGAAGAAATAAATAATAAAGGAAAAAAGTGTATATGTGTTTAATTTGTGGTTGAACTATTTGAGTTGAGTCACCAATTAAAATGAGCAGCCATTGTAGACATGCATTTCACTTCTTTTCGATATAACTTTAATTAGGCAGCATTTCTGTGTAAATGCACTCACAAAGCAGGGATTTGTGATTTCAGTACACCTAAGCAGCCGTGGAATTTATAACTTAATCATAGGATATGATATTACAGATTAGGGGAGAAACTGGGAAGTAACATGATATAATTGGTATATTGTGTATTTTTCTTTTTATTAGTGTGCCGCTCCAACAAAAGCCCCTGGGTCTGTTTGACTTGTTCAAGTGTCCACTGTGGAAGGTAGGTGACATATTTATTACTTCACTACCCTACTTGCTGTTTGCAATTTGCATTTAAGCTTTATGTCAAAGTTTTAGCGACTTGGATTTATTAGCACCATTGCTTAATCTTTGTATGTAATTCTCCGTAAGTCTTCCCTTTCCCAATAGTCTTGTTTGCTCAGAGGTACAACTGAGGGAAATCTAGGGGGAAGAACCTTTATGTTGGTATTCAGAAGAATTAATTTGATGATCACATAATCTAGTAATGTTTGAAAAGATGAATTGAGGGAACTTTGAATTATTTAAATAAAAGTTAACCTTATGGTTGTTTGTTAAACCTTTTAATAGGGTAAATTTAAGCATATACAAAAGTATAGAGATAATATTGAACCCCATGATTTTCATCACCCAGCTTCAACAGTGATCGATGCATTGCCAAACTTGTTTCACCTATTACCTACACTATTCCCAGCTTTACTAATTTTTGAATCCAATTCCAGATATCATTCTTCTGAAAACAAAATAACAGAGTGCTTATGGATGAAGGAATTCCCTTGAAAATGGTCTCGTTGTAGAGTTCATTATTAATTGCTGTCTAAAATGTACCAAATGTTTCATTGTTCTATTAAGACTTTTTGTTTTCCAGGGACTTAACCCCTTCCCCCCCAAAATCTTGTTCAAGCCTGAGCATTTCCTCCCCTTTCTTGGCTTCAAAATGTTGTTACTTAAATACTTTAGTAACTTTTTTCTTCCAACTCAAACTGAAATAGATATCAACCTTTGCATTCTATTTTTTTTTTTTAAGATTTTATTTATTTATCTGACAGAGAGAGACGCAGCAAGAGAGGGAACACTAGCAGGAGGAGTAGGAGAGAGAGAGAAGCAGGCTTCCCACTGAGCAGGGAGCCCGATGTGGGGTGTTGTGGGACTCCATCCCAGGACCCTGGTATCATGACCTGAGCTGAAGGTAGATGCTTAATGACTGAGCCACCCAGGCGCCCCTCAACCTTTGCATTCTTTTAGCTCAACAGCACGTTTTTGTTTTTGTTTTTTTTTAAGATTTTATTTATTTATTTGACAGAGAGAGATCACAAGTAGGCAGAGAAACTGGCAGAGAGAGAGGAGGAAGCAGGCTCCCTGATGAGCAGAGAGCCCCATGCGGGCCTTGATTCCAGGACCCTGAGATCATGATCTGAGCTGAAGGCAGAGGCTTTAACCCACTGAGCCACCCAGGCGCCCCAGCATGTTTATTTCTATTGCTCTTTTAACTTAGAAAATCCACTTTGAATTTACTTGGAAGTTATTAATAGCTTTGCAACAAGAGAATAGGAAATCATGTTGTCACACAGGCTGAATTCTACATTGTATTTATTAGGACTATTTCCCTATTGTTATTTTTTTTATACCTTCGCTGCATGAAGGGAGCGTCTATGTTCAGTTAACTTTTGATTTTTCACATTTTGAGCCATGGAATTGAGTATTTTTTCCATGTACATTTTCAAATACCTTTAGGAAATGTTAACTGCACATCTTAATTGTGGCTGTTGTGGTTTTGAAATCTCTAGGATTTGGGGAACCTGAAAATACTTTGTACAAATAACATTTAAAAAAAAAAAAAAAGAAAAGTAAAAGCACTTAAATTCTGCACTTGAAGAGACAGATTCCTCTCCTAGATTTTGAGAGGTGAGAATTATAATGCCATTAAATTTATATAGTTCTGTTCTCCAGTTGTCTCATAGTGCTGTATGACCTAAATCTTGAAGGTCATATACCAACAAAAAGACCTGACAAACTCAAAAATTGGAGAGGTTAATGTTTTGTTTTTTTAAGATTATTTCTTTATTTATTTATTTGACGGGGGGGGGGGGAGATCACAAGTAGGCAGTGAGGCAGGCAGAGAGGGAGGAGGAAGCAGGCTCCCTGCTGAGCAGACACCAGATGCAGGCCTCATCCCAGGACCCTGGGATCATGACCTGAGCGGAAGGCAGAGGCTTTAACCCACTGAGCCACCCAGGTGCCCAAAGGTTAATATTCTTTTTTTTTTTTTTTTTTAAAGATTTTATTTATTTGACAGTGAGAAACACAGCGAGAGAGGGAACACAAGCAGGGGGAGTGAGAGAGGGAGAAGCAGGCCTCCTGCCAAGCAGGGAGCCCAATGTGGGACTCGATCCCGGGTCTCCGGGATCATGACCTGAGCCGAAGGCAGTCGCTTAACCAACTGAGCCACCCAGGCGTCCCGCAAAGGTTAATATTCTTAATAGCAAGGGACAAAAAGTTCTCCAAGCAGGTTTTGGAAAAATAAATTGAAAATTTTCTAGACTCTGCTGGTAGTCTGTTTCTCTGTTTCCAGTTGTAAGCAGTCTTAAATTTAGAAATTCAACATAGTTTCAGAGAAATATGATTAAGTAGATTAAACAGTTAATGAGAGCAGCTTGCATTTGGATCTTCTTTTTACATAGCTGATTGGCTAATTTTCTTTTATCATTTGATCCTGGGTGTTGGTTGCCAAGGATTCTGATTTTTTAGTAATTCTAGGCCAGTTTTCTGCAGAAAGTCTTAAATTGAATATTCCTTCAATTTATCAGCAGCATATTTGAGTTGTATATTCTTTTGGCCTTCACAATATCATCCCATTTATTTTTCAAATTTTTGTGATTGTGATTGGAAATCTGTGACATACATATTGATGCTTTTCATTTTTAGAACAAATTGTCCAGTTAAAATCTAAAATTAGATGAGGGAAATATTTATCCAGTTTATACATAATTGTTAACTTCTGAGTGGTGTATTTGAATATTAGCCAAAACATTGCTAATCTTAATATCAGTAGTAATATACTTCTTACTTTTTTTTTTAAGATTTTATTTATTTATTTGACAGATCACACGTAGGCAGAGAGGCAGGCAGAAAGAGGAGGAAGCCAGCTCCCTGCTGAGCAGAGAGCCAACCACAGACCCTGAGATCAAAGGCAGAGGCTTTAACCCACTGAGCCACCCAGGTGCCCTACTTCTTACTTTTCAGCAATGCTTACTACAGTAACCGTGTAAACATGTAGTACATTTAGACACTACAGTATGGTGGCTAAATGAACTATATGTCCTGTATACAGATGATTAAGTTTTCAAAGATCTAAAAGTAGTGATGCTTTATTATTATCATCGTTCAATATTGCTTTTTCTTTTTTTCTTTCTTTTTTTTTAAAGATTTTATTTATTTATTTGACAGAGAGAAATCACAAGTAGGCAGAGAGGCAGGCAGAGAGAGGAGGAAGCAGGCTCCCTGCTGAGCAGAGAGCCTGATGTGGGCCTTGATCCCAGGACCCTGAGATCATGACCTGAGCTGAAGGTAGAGGCTTAACCCATGGAGCCACCCAGGCGCCCCAGTATTGCTTTTTCTTTGATTTTTGAAGGTGCTCATTATAATTACTCTTTTGTTTCTCATAGCACAGTATAAATTGTATAAGCATAGGAAATTGAGCTGATTAGATATGGAACCTATACAATGCTTTGTTCACTTTTTAAATTAAGTATTGGATGTTTCTTGACCTACACAATATATGTGCTTAATATGACCACTTTCTAAACAATTATATCATTTGAATTCTGAATAAATAGTAGTTAAGCATGTAAAGGAAAACATCGATAAAATAATTACCAACATCCATTCATTCGTTTATGCGTTCAGATCCATGAATTTCTTAATTTAATCACCTTACAGCTCATGAAGTATAAGTACTATTATCTCCATTTTATTATTTTTTTAGTATTTTTTATTACATTATTTTATTTTTTCAATGTTCCAGGATTCATTGTTTATGCGCCACACTCAGTGTTCCATGCAATACATGCCCTCAATACCCACCACCAGGCTCCCCCATATCCCTACCCTCCTCCCTTCCAAGACCCTCTCTTTGTTTCTGAGTCCAACTTCTCTCATCTTTTATCCCCCCTCCCACCCTATTTACTCTAATTCACATTTCTTTTCCTTCTCCTGCTGTCCTCATTACTCTTTACGTTCCACAGGAAAGTGAAACCATATGATTATCTCCATTTTACAGATGAGAAAATGTAAGTGCAGAGGGGTTAAGTAACTCATCTAAGCTCACATGGTCAGCATGTGACAAAGCTGCTTTTGAACCCCAGCAGTGTAATTTTTGAGCTTATACTCTTAATCATTATTTTATTTTAAAATTGATTTTAGTTTATTTTTGTGGACAGAGGATCTGTGTACACACAATTTTTGGTTATGTTTACTATAATGAAAAAAATAGAAAAAATGATCAAAATCTAAGTTGAGGCTGGTAGTGCCTCTGATGTTTCCAGCTTTTGTAGGGTGGAGGCTGGGCCTGAATTTTGTCTTCCCTGTTTACCCCAGATGACCTAAGGTGAGTGTTGCTCGTACTATAATTAAGGCACTTCATGACAAAATGTTACTTTAACTCTCTGTTTATTTTGGTACCATTTGACCAACATATGTTTTGACTAAGTTTTCAATAAGGTCTTGCCTTCTATAAATTGACTACTTTCAAGGAACTGGGAAGTTTTGTTTTATAAGGGTCTTCACAGGATTGTACAATATTTAGGTAGAGATTTAGAGGAACTTGGGTTTGTTGCCATGTGCATTATTTCAGTTTCATTCTACTTTCTGTACTACACTGATTTATTAAATTTGAGTTGGAAAAGTGTTAGAAAATTGCTATGAATAGAGTCAGCCTTTGATTATCCTTGTCCATGTAAAGAAATAATTTATATAAGCTTAAGATGATTTATACTTTGTATTGTTTCTAAACAAACCTGTTTCCATATGAGTGGAGCTAATTATTTAGGCATTTGAATAAAGTATCTGAAGCCATATTGATGGAAAAGAGAAGATTATGCCTGTTTCCCTATCTGATTTTCTCCTTTTATATTAAGCAGCAGTCAACGCACAGTTTATGGCCCTGTGGGAAGTGGTTGAGTGATTTAGTTTACAAATCTTGCCTTTGAGAATAACCTGACTGAGTTGGTTAGCAGTCTGAGAAAAGTTAAAAACAAAAAAACAAAAACTGTAGCGAAAGCATCAACAAAGGAGTTGATAAATGATAATATCCATGATATTGAAACTGATTTGCATAGATGAGCCCTTCCTTGCCTTTCCCTAATCTTGTGTATAATTAAAAGTTGACTCTCCTGTTTGATTGCAAAAAAGCATATTTTAAGCACTCAGCTTAATCGCTAATTGAATGCTTTTTATAAGACTAAATGCTCTCATAAGGAGGAATTCTTTCTCATTCTAATTTTATTATCATCTGCTACTATTTTAACTCTCAAAGCAGTATTTAGATTAAAATAAAATTTTATTTGGTTTTTATAAGGTATGTGAATGGCCATGCAAAAAAACATTATGAAGATGCACAAGTACCCTTAACTAATCATAAGAAATCAGAAAAGCAAGATAAACCTCAGCATACAGTGTGTATGGATTGCAGTAGCTACAGTACATACTGGTAAGTATTAATATTTTCTGGAGATGATATTCCTTACTCAGTGTGTACAAGTGTTTTCTCATTCTCCTCACTCCCCTCCCCCATCAGCCTCCAAACCATTTGCTACTTCCATCACCTCCTTTTAGTTTTGTTAGGATGCGTAGGGGATTGGAGCCATCAGGAATGCCTGTCTTTATTCATTCAGATTTTACTGGGCATTGTTCCCTTCTAAACTTCTGGGCCTCCTCTTTCCCACCCCTCTGCTCTTGTTCATTCTGATAAGCTTCAGGGCAATGAAAAGTATTTCTTTGTGGTTGTTCTTTACAATTATTTTTCTTTTTCTTATTTTGTTTTTAATTGAAGAATGATAAGATAAACACTCGTGTTCAAAACAAAACAAAAACCTAAGCCCATATTTTTACTGTCCAGTTAACATTTTGTTATGTAATCTTGAAAATGTAACTTCTTGGTTTAAAAAACTGTTTTGACAGTCTCCCCTCTCCCAGAACAGATCCATTCTCTTCTCTGTAGATAAATATTTAGAATTTCATGTGTAACCTTTCAGGCTTTTTTTTTTAAGTATCACATCCTTGAAAAGGAGGTTGGAGGCCCCCTGTTCTCTCTTTGTAATATAATATTCGTGTTTGTTTCATATAAATGACAATGAAATAAGTATTGATTTTTGTGACTACTTAGAACTAGGTTATTTTAGGTTACAGTTATGTTAAATAATTCATATTCATTTGGTATGCTCGGAAGGTCAGTGCTTTTTGCAGTTTTAACTTCAGTGTGAAGCAAATTTTTTTCTTTGACTAGTAAATTATGATGAATAATTCTTTACTTGCTTTAATCAGTTTACTCTCAATTAAAAATATTTTTGATATTGAGGGGAAAAAAAGCCATTTGAAAGATCCCTTTGGAGATCTCTTTTGGCTATCCGGCCCTTAAATGTCACACAAAAGCAGTATGGGACAGGAATAGGTATTTAAAGTCTAAACATCACTTTTGATTTACACTCTACTGGAGTTTTGTACTAATCTTTTCTACATCATTCTTAGTTGATTATCGTATTTGTAGAAAAATGTCCATCGGAAGGAAAAAGAGTGGCTTCCTATCTTTAAAATTTTTACAAGTTAAACATTATTAATTTGTGGCTATTGAATGAAATATCTTAAGGTTTAGTCATTCAGACTAGTACTCTTTCAGTGGGGGATGTCCAGACCTGGAATAGAGAGAAGCTAGGAGATAACAAGTTCAATAAAAAATGAAAATCTTCCCAAGATTTTCACACACGGGATAGTGCTCAATTTATTGTCACTTGGTCTTGTAAAATGCTACTTCCTATGAAAGGTAAGCATTAACAAAGCTGTTAAAGTGTTCTCATTCGTTTTTCCCCCTTTCCCTCAGGAAACTTACACACTAATATGACAGAGCTACCTAACTGACAGAACCATATGTTTCTTTAAGACTTAATTTTAGAGAGCAGAATTTAAGATCATTCTTTAGGTATAATTCACAATCATTGTTGTAAGTCTTGTCAACCTGTATGTACCAGATGTTGAAAACATTCTTCTTGATTTTCAGTTAGCAGTATGCATGACATGCTAAATGGGGAAGTTTGGAAATACAGTTAAATCTCTGTGTGCTATAACGAGTTTGCATTGGGTTTTTTGTAATTGGTAAGATTATGAGGAAACAACTCTTTGAGAAAATTGTCTTAATGGAGTAGAATAGATCTCTTTAAAAATATAGGTTATGGGGCGCCTGGGTGGCTCAGTTGGTTAAGCGACTGCCTTCGGCTCAGGTCATGATCCTGGAGACCCGGGATCAAGCCCCACATCGGGCTTTCTGCTCGGCGGGAAGCCTGCTTCTCCCCCTCTCAGTCCCTCTGCTTGTGTTCCCTCTCTGGCTGTGTTTCTCTCTGTCAAATAAATAAATAAAATCTTTAAAAAATATATATATATATATAGGTTACATACTTCAATGTCTTCATTTATTTGTTTATTTTTTAAAAAATATTTTATTTATTTGAAGAGAGAAACACAGCCAGAGAGGGAACACAAGCAGGGGGAGTGAGAGGGAGAAGCAGGCAGGCTTCCTGCCCAGCAGGGAGCCTGATGTCTCCGGGATCATGACCTGAGGCCAAGGCACTCGCTTAACCACCTGAGCCTCCCAGGCACCCCAATGTCTTCATTTATAAGAATATACTTTATACTTTGTGCATTTTGGGAGGAGTACCTTTATTAACTAGAATTGGAATTTGATTTGTTTTATGCTGGTATAATATGCTAAAGTACATGAGGTTTCATGGCTGAATTGTAATTAAATGGCAGATCTTGAACTTTGGAGAATACATACCATGGCGAGGGCTGCTTGGCCAATTGCCAGTCTTTTGTGTGAAGTTACACAAAACTGCAAATGTGTAGATACTCAGAGCTTCTCAGATGCAGGAAGGGAATCACAGCTGGTCACATTACTGCATCATTTGTAAGTTTAAGAACGAAATGCCCAGGGACTCACCCTTGCCTTAAAAGAATTATGTGATAATTGCAAACTGATGAGGGTATAGTCTAAATTAACATTTTCCTCACACCTCAGCATGACTTAAAAAAAAAAAAGGATTTCTTCTTTCTGTATGAGTGTGTGTGTTATTTTCTAGTATGCTTCAGTAATTTCACTTCAGTTTACCAAGTTTCCTTGCACATACGTTCCTTATGGTTAGACTCAGTGATTTGCTTCAGAGGTAAAATATTGGTGCATTAGTTTTAACCAATTTGATTATTGTTATGCTTGTAGTCAAAATCTTTTGACTTCAGCTAATTTTTCTTTTTAAGATTTTATTTATTTGACAGAGTGAAACACAGCTAGAGAGGGAACACAAGCAGGGGGAGTGAGAGAGGGAGAAGCAGGCTTCCCACTGAGCAGGGAGTTCGATGCCTCTGGGATCATGACCTGAGCCAAAGGCAGTCGTCCAACCAACTGAGCCACCCAGGCACCCCAGACTTCAGCTAATATTAAAGCTCCCTTTCCACATGCTCTCCGCTCTACAGAGGTTGAAACATGCTCTGAGGGTTATAGTTTATCCTTCTTTCCCCTTTCCCTGCCCTGTCCTATTTTGGCATATCCTCCATGAAGTTGCCTTTGAACTTGTCCCCACTTTATCCTCCCAGCTTCAATTGTGGCTGGATATAATCTCTCCTGAACTCATAGTTCTTAGGATATTTGTAATTTCCTGCTGCATGTTAGGTTATTTGTAAATGTCCTTAGAGACTGCAGGAACCATATGTCAAATAATAGCTTCCATAGTACTCAATGTCTAGTGCAGAGTAGGCAATGTATTGTATCGTTGGAAAGATTGTATTTTGTTACATATCTTCCAAAAATGGGGAAGTTTACCCCAAATCTATAATATTTGCCCTCTGATCATCTTGGAGGACTGAGAAATCACAGAACATCTTTCTCGAAGAAGACGTAAATTATAGCTTGTGTGAGATATTTCATTTACCTCCCAAGAGGGACACTGCTGCAGAGCAGTTCTCTTCACTTCTCACATAGACAGGACATCTGGTACAAGAACACATTAATCAAACAGAACAACATAAAATGGGTTGGGTCACTGTTTCAGAGGGAAAGCAACACCAAAAGGAGTAATTTTGATTTGACACAAACCTACTCCTTGTCAGGTTTTAACTGAGCTTAGAGGTAAGTGAAGATTTCTATAAAAATGAAAATCTCCCCAAGATGTTCACACAAGGGCTAGTGTTTACTTTTATTATGTGTTAAATAATAATTCCTTTCCTCTCACCCCAGCTTTTCTCTCTAGTCAGTAAAAATGGAATTATATATGGTATACATTATTGTATCAAAAAGAAACTATGATTAAAATTAGGAACTTTTATTTGATTTCTTACCTAGATAGACATTTGAAATTAATAGTTTTAAAACGCTGAACAGATAACTTTTTTTTTAAAAGATTTTATTTATTTGACAAACAGAGAGAGGGAACACAAGCAGGGGGAGTGAGGGAGGGAGAAGCAGGCTTCCCGCCGGGCAGGGAACCTGACGTGAGGCTCCATCCCTGGACTCCAGGATCATGACCTGAGCTGAAGGTAGATGCTTAACGACTGAGCCACCCAGGTGCCCCTGAACAGATAACTTTTGACATCTGACATAGTTTTGTTGACTCTGATCCTTATCAATAGTAACTGAATTTCTGAGAATGCAAAAATATGAAAGGAGTATTAAAAGTAAATAAAATAAAAAATATAAATCTAAACTCTTGGGCAGGGTAATGTTTTAAGGCACTGTATCAAACAAAGAAATATTATGAAATGTGAATCAGTTTGTTTAGAAAAAAGACTCGTATTTCAGAATATTAAAAAAGATTTATTTATTTTAGAGAGAGTGTGGCGGTGGGGAGTGGAGGAGCCGAGGGAGAGGGAAAAACTCAAGCAGATGAGCCCCCCGTGGGGTTCATTCCCGAGACCCTGAGATTACAACCTGAGTTGAAACCGGAGTCAGATGCTTAACTGACCATGCAGGCGCCCCTGTATTTTAGATTTTTAACACCTGTAACAAATACCAGTTTTAACTAAAACTAATAAAAATTAAGTTCTTATTTGTGGATTTAAATTGATTCCAAATCATTTTCAAGGGAAATTATGATTAAATATTAAAAAGGAGGGAAAAAAAGGAAAAAAAATGGGGTGCCTGGGTGGCTCACTGGATTAAACATGGAACTCTTGATTTCGGCTCAGGTCATGATCTCAGGGTCATGAGTTTGAGCCCTGTGTCGGGCTCTGTGATGGGTGTGGAGCCTGCCTAAGATTCTGTCTCTGCTCCTCCCACCCTTGCTCGCTTGCAAGTGTGCACACACCCTTACTGGCTGTCTCAAAAAAGAAAAAAAGTAAAAAGGGGAAATCTTTAGACTGTCTTTATAAACAATTTGGGTACAGATTTTCAGTGTTGTAAAGATTAGAGAACAGGAAGAGTTTTGTTTATTTAAAAACACTATTTTTGAAGTTTAAAAAGAGCTTTTTCAGTGGAGGTGGTCTGAAAATATGAAAGACTCTTCCTTAATAAGCTAGTACTTGTCTGCTTTTAACAAAGGATTAGGTTTTCTCTGCGGGTGTTCTTCTAATTTTCCAAAATTGGCTTATGGTGATGGCAATACATCAGAATTTAATAAAAGAGAATTTAAAAGTAAGCTTGCTATGTAATTTCTTTTGGGTTTTAACTTTCCTTGGTTTGAAAAGGTGAAGTGAGTAAAATACAAACTTTTTCCCCCTTGTATTCATAAATCATATCTTTTATAATAAAACTAGAGATCAAATTTGCCTCCAAATGTCACAATATTACAAGGGAATGAAAAGGAATGAATTTAAAACTTAATGATGGATCTGCCATTGCCCTTCCTGAGGGGTACTTTTTCTGTAAAAGTTTCATTTTGTTTTGAGGGGATTTTATTTATTAGTACTATATACAATTTACTGTTTAAAGATCACTTTGTAGGGATGCCTGGGTGGCTCAGTTGGTTAAGCATCTGCCTTGGGCTCAGGATCAAGTCCTATGTGGGGGCTCCTTGCTCAGTGGGGAGCCAGCTTCTCCCTCTGCCTTCTGCTTCTGCTTGTTCTCTCTCTCTCTCTTTCTGTCAAATAAAGTCTTCAAAAATAAATAAATAAAGATCACTGTAGCCAATAGATTAAAAGATGTGTTTCTTTACTGTTGCATAAAAAATCAGGTTCATTTGTATGATGATGCTTCTTGTTTCAGAAGGTGGTGAAAGTTTTGGTTTGGAAGTATTTTCTTCTTCAGGAATGTGATATGGATCTTTATAACTTCAGTAGCACTTAACAAGAGGAATGGAAAAACAACCTTAGAATTTTAAAGCTAAGGAAGAGATTTTTCTGTTTTTGGTATGTGTGCCATAGAATATGATAGCAGTTGAGCGATTAAAAGGGGCTAGTGGGACCCAGGAATTTAATGTTTTAATTTGTTTTGTTTTATTTTAATTAATATAAGTTGAAGTTAC
>PITA01017747.1:0-22710 GCA_004023965.1 Spilogale gracilis | reverse complement strand
GACATTGAGCATTTTAATATTATGAAACTTTCAAAACCTTTAGACAAAAAATCCGAACTCCAAAAAGAAAATAAGTCAGTTTCACTAATTAAAATACTTTGTTGCAAATAATTAATACAGGAACTATAACTCAGTAAGATGTATCAAAAAGAAACTTTACATAATTACTGAGTAAATTTTACCTGAAATCTGCTGACATATTCATTATTTGTATCAGTGCCATTAAGAAATCGCAGATCATTGTACTATTATAAGCAAAAAATACCTTTATAAGTAGGCATTTCTGAACAAAAAATAGTAATAACGTTGAAATAAAAGGAAACTATTACAACAGAATTTTCTGAAAACCAAAGAAAAAAAGAAAGTAAGCATCATGTACTAAAGCCATTTCCATTAAATCAGAAACAAGGCAGAAATACCTTTTATAATCATTTACCTGTCAGTATTCTCAAACTTTGTTTTGGCAGTTCTAGCCATTAAAATAAGACAGTAAATAAGTGAGATAATTGGTATAAATATTGGAAAAGAAGACAGATTTTTTTATTTTCAAATTATATAATAGAATGCTCAGAAAGTTCAGGGAGACTTTAGTAGAAAACAATTAGAATTAATAAAAAATTCTGAAATGGTGATATAAATATACAGGTAGTAATAGCTTTCTCTTTATTAGCAATCATCAGTCAAAAATGGAAATGATTAAAGAAACAAAACAAACATTCAACGTAATGATAAATACTATAAACTAGGTATAGGAATAAATGTATTAAAGAAGATACAAAGCAAAGCTGTGGATCCTTTGTGAAGGAAATTTAGTATTATAAGCAGCCCTTCCTCCCCTCATGTTTTTATCTTCAGAATATTTTTGGAAAGATTTATTTATTTGAGAGAGAGAACGAGCAAGAGAAATCATGCGTGTGAGTCAGGGGTGGGCAGAGGAAGAGGGAGAGAATCTTATGCAGACTCCTTGCTTAGCGTAAAGCCCAGTTGGGCTCGCCAACCTGAGATCATGACCTGGACTGAAATCAGGAGTCCAGCGTTTAACCAACTGCCCAGGTGCCCTTTACCTTCAAATTCTTTACTTGAAAATCTAATTTACATGTTGGCCCACAAACATAATGGGCACAGCACCTGAAAAAATAAAAATAGCAAATGTGTTGGCTCTTAATAAATAAATATTCATTGAGCACCTATTCTGTGCTGGCTACCTAGTTTTCAGTTTCATCGGTCTCCAAAATAATGCACTTGAAGGGGTGGAAAGAAAATATAGAACTTTTGTTAAAAATTCATTTTTAGGGTGCCTGGGTGGCTCAGTTGGTTGAGTGACTGCTTTTGGCTCAGGTCATAATCCGGGAGACCCGGGATCGAGTCCCACATCGGGCTCCCTGCTTGGCGGGAAGCCTGCTTCTCCCTCTCTCACTCCCCCTGCTTGTGTTCCCCCTCTGGCTGTATTTCTCTCTGTCAAATTTAAAAAAAAAACAAAAAACAAAACTTAAAAAAAAATTTGTTTTTATTTTTATTTGAGAGAAAGCAAAAGCACAAACAGGGGAAAGGGCAGAGGGAGAGAGAAAGCAGACTCCCTGATCAGTGGGGAGCTTGATGGGGGCTTGATTCCAGGACCCTGAGATCATAACTCGCACTGAAATCAAGAGTCAAACCCTTAACCAACTGAGCCACCCAGGCATCCCTAAAAGTTTTTTTGTTTTTTTTTTTAAGATTTTTATTTATAGGCGCCCTAAAAGTTTTTATAAAAAATTTTTTTTTGGCCAATAATATATCTCTTGCCTATGGGTCTTTCAGTTAGGTGGTGATGTGTCATGAACTATACACAGAATGTCCTGAATCAGAGCTTCACTTGTTGAGTCCTTACCATTATTCATTTTGCAGTATACTGCGGTGTGCCTAGTTACATGGATTTACTTAGTTTGTCCAAGTCAGCCGTCATCAAATGAATACACTATTTAAAAGATTTTTACCAAACTGGGGTTGGGCGGGGGGGGGCGGGGAGCTGGCTAGCTCAGTTGGTGGAGCATGCCATTCATGATCTTGGGGTTGTGAGTTCAAACCCCCTGTTGAATGTGGAGTGTACTCAAAAAAAATTTAAAAGGGGTGCCTGGGTGGCTCAGTCAGTTGAGTATCTGACTCTTGATCTCAGCTGAGGTCTTGATTTCAGGGATATGAGTTTTCAAGCCCCATGTTAGGCTCCACACTAGGCATGGACCCTACCTAACAACAAAAAAATTTTTTTAATGCAAAAGATTTTTCCCAAACAAGCCCTACATAATAATAATAACAACACAGATATTGGTGAACAAGAAAGGGTAGGGTTGACAGGCTTTCTTACTCTGAGCTCATTAAGCACATGACAAGTTAAAAATATTGGTTATCTAGGGGTTCCTGGGTGGCTCAGAGGGTTAAGCCTCTGCCTTTGGCTCAGGTCATGTGCCCAGGGTCCTGGGATTGAGCCCCACGTGGGCTCTCTGCTCAGCAGGGAGCCTGCTTCCTCCTCTCTCTCTGCCTGCCTCTCTGCCTATTTGTGATCTTTCTCTGTCAAATAAATAAATAAAATCTTTTTAAAAATATTGGCTATCTAATAAAAACACAGACTGGTCAGATTTGATAAGCCGGACAAAAAGCTGAAGCTGCTAGAAGTATGGATTTGTACCTGTTATGATTAATGTCAGATCTCACCCTATGTGTATGTTATACTTTGAGATATTTGTTAAATCATAGTGTGAAGATGTCCTGAATAGGAGGACATTTTCAAATAGTTTATTTGACCTCTAGCTTATTCTTTTAAGATGTTTCTTTTTTTATACTATACACATTAATTTAGATTTACTTATATATGAAATCTTATATAGAAACATGTATAAATATGTTGGGGGTAGTGGATGCTCAGTTTTGTGGTTTGCTTTTTAACCTGATGGTGCCTCATGAATCTAATTTGAAGATTTCTTAATAGACTAGTGTTTTGGATTTTAGAATTAGAGGGGCATGTAGTGCAGGGGAAAAAATAGGAAACAAGTGTTTCTGAAGTTAGAACTTAAAAAAATGTAAACCCACATTAAATTTTAGGATAAGAAAATGATTAAGTCATGCTTAGGTTTTCATTTTTGAAGGCTAGGAAAGAAAGCACAAATGGGTATGACCCAGTGAAGAATTTTTTAAAGACTTTATTTATTTGAGAGAGAGAGAGCACGTGCATGAACACAGGCACACAAGCTTGAGCAGCGGAAGGAGCAGAGGAAGATGGAGAGAATCCAAACCTACTCCATCCAGAGGGTAGAGCCCAATGCCAGGCTTGATCTCACCACCCTGAGATCACCATCCCAGCGGAAAACAAGAGTAGGTCACTTAACTAAGTCACCCAGGCGCTCCCAAGTAAGGAATATTTTGCCATTAAACAAGTGAATGGTGGCACATGGAAACATGGAAAACATTGAGGAGGGATAAAGGAGTTGGTGTGTATGGGATGAAAGCTTAAATCTGAATATAAAGCAGGTAATACAGAAGTGAAAGAAGATTGCAAGGCAAAGTTGAGAGAGAAGAAACTATTAAGTAAGGCTAACACTGTGGAACCATCAAATATTATACCTTAATTTGGCTACAGATACCTTTGGATTTGGATGTCACTATATAAGGGAGGGAAATCACACCAAAGCGAATAACTAAAATATAGAATAGAATGTTAGTTGAATTGGATGAGAAAAAAGATGGGTTTGGGGGAAATTATAGACAGAAAAGTAGAAAGGATTAGACATAATTAGATGTTAGAAATTAGAAATAAATGAAAATCTAAAAATCTGGGGCGCCTGGGTGGCTCAGTTGGTTGAGCGGCTGCCTTCGGCTCAGGTCATGATCCCGGAGACCAGAGATCGAGCCCCACGTCGGGCTCCCTGCTCGGCGGGAGGCCTGCTTCTCCCCCTCTCACTCCCTCTGCTTGTGTTCCCTCTCTGGCTGTGTTTCTCTCTGTCAAGTGAATAAAATTAAAAAAAAAAAAAAAAGAAAATCTAAAAATCTATAAAGGATCAATGTAGTCAAGAAATTGGACAGTTTGTTCTTTTTTAGAGTAAGCACAGTGTGAAATAAAGCTGTGGTTTTATCCATTTTTTACCTCCCTAATTATATAGTAGTATAAGTAACTTGTGTTTCTTATGAAAATTTACCTGCAACTTGAGGAATGTTGTTTCAGTGCGAGGTAGTAAAATTAATTGTTCTCTTAACCCCAGTGTACATGTAAATCCCATACTGTATGCTTAATTTCTTTTCTTTTCTTTTTTAAAAAAAGATTTTATTTATTTATTTGACAGAGAGAAACACAGCTAGAGAGGGAACACAAGCAGGGGGATTGAGAGAGGGAGAATCAGGCTTCCCGCCGAGCAGGGATCCCAATGCAGGGCTCAGTCCCCGGTCTCCAGGATCGTGACCTGAGCCAAAGGCAGTCACTTAACCAACTGAGACAGCCGGGCTTCCCTGTTTAATTTCTTTATTAAATGTTGGCTTAAAGTAATTTAAAACTAATATTATTTTTGGCTCAAGGAATTTGGATTTAAGACTAATCATATAGCAAGATGATAGTGTGGTTTGTTTCAAGGTTTTAGAAGTTAAGAAAGATAACTTGCTATTTTATATCCTATTTCTTTGTCTGGCATCACTAATATGTTGCCTGGTATGATTTCAAGTGTTAATTTTTTTGTCTTTAATGTTCAAATTACTTATATTTTCTTAAACAGTTCCTTGATTTTTCTCAATAGAGAAAAGTGAACCTTTTCCTTATCTGACAAGTAGTCTATTAGAAGTAGAGGTTGTCTTTACTTGAAGAATCATCTAAAATCACTAAACAAAAACTTTTTTTTTCTTAAGATTTTGTTTGTTTACTTGACAGACAGCATGCACAAACAAGGGGAGCAGCAGGCAGAAGAGAAGGGAGAAGCAGGCTTACTGCTGAGTGAGGAGCCTGATATGGGACTTGATTCCAGGACCCAAGCCACAGGCAGATGCTTAACCAACTGAGCTGCTGAGGCTCCCCTAAACAAAAACTTTAAGTGTACATTTATTTAGCCTAAAAATTTGTTGCATAATATAGGTAGTTCTTGACTTTTGTTTGTTAGACACGTGAAATCCTATGTGAATGAGATGCTAAACCGTGGACCTTCTCTCCTAGTGAGGTACTAATCAGGTTATCTGAACTCTGACCAGCTTCCTCCTATCACAGTTTCTCAGTGACAGCAGTATAGAAAGAAGTCAAGGAGGAATACAACTCTTTTTTTTTTTTTAAGATTTTATTTTATTTGTGTGTGTGAGAGAGATTGAGACAGCAAGCACAAGCAGGGAGAACAGCAGGCAGAGGCAGAAACAGGTATCCTGCTGAGCAAGGAGCCAGATGTGGGGCTTGATCCCAGCACCCTGGGATCATGACCTGAGCCGAAGGGAGATGCTTAACCGATTGAGCCACCCAGGTGTCCCAATACAACTCTTTATAATATTATTTCAACTACATTTTGGGAAACAGGTGTATTTTCACCTTAGAACATTTAACCATATTTTATAATAACATTTATTTCAAAATGGGAAATGTATTCTAAGTTTCAGAGGACTAATCTATAAACTTTTGAAATCCATCCTACAAGTTAAGTACTTTTTTGTACTAATCTTATTCTGACATAATCTTCTTGAAGGGCAAGAGTGACTATATTTTTTTTTTCCAGGTATTAGATGTGAGTATAATTCTGATTGCTTGGCTTCAACATAGTTGTAAACCAGGGAGAGATTTTTAGAACCTGTTTACTTTAAATCCTTCTATTTACCTTGGGACTTTTTAACACCAGTATTAGTGGGATAGTTTCCAGTTTGAAAGCAGTGTCTCAGCTAAGACTAAGGCAACCAGACAACATTTAAATTCTTCTTTATATTTGACTTTTCCTACTTATTTTCTTTGACCTCTTGGCCGGGGAGGAAGAAGAAATCAAAAGGAATCGCAGGCAGCTAGAGAAGCCCGTGCTGTGAGGCAGCTCTTGGTTACGCAAAGGAAGGAAACTAACGTTTATTGATCTTTACCACATGCCAGATGGTCTTAGAAGTTTTGGCCCATAGGAGTAGGTGTTTTCCTTTTAATGTCATTGTCATCATTTTCGTCAGATTAATCTTGCATAGTGTGGTAAATTCAGAGTATGGAAGTTATAGTCTTAGAAATAAGTGTCCTTCTTAGTAACTGTAAGGGAACCTAAATTGGCTCTTGAGAAATAGGGACAGTTGTGAAAACATTAACACATTTTTTTAAACCAGTGAAAATTAACCCAGCCAAAGCAAAATGATTTCATATAGCTCAGTAAAGTTAAATGTGTTACCTCTTTATGATCCTGGGTAGTATTATAGAATACTAGAGCAGGTAATGTCCTAGATAACCTTTTGATTGCCGGTGCTATCCAACAGAACTAATATGTCTTACAAGTAATTTTAAATTTTCTAATAGTCACATTAAAAAACAAAAAGAAACAGGTGAATTAATTTCAATAATATATTTTAACCCATCTATTCAAATACTATCATGCCAACATATAATCAATATAAAATTATTAGAGGTTGTTTGTATTCCTTTTTTTACGTAAAATCTTCCTTACCCAGTATATATTTTACACTTACAGCACATCTCCACTCAGATACTAACCTTCTATTAGAAATGCTTGACTTCTGTGTAGGTTCGTAAAATTCAGTTAAAGTACATTCTAAAAACTATTAGTTTCCCAGTGAATGAATGAAGTACCAAAAAAATATTTTTCCTTAATATTTGCATCTGTATTGACAAAATTGACTCATCTTTTTAGAACAGCTGATTTGACTCTGAAGCATAAGCATATCAGTTTCAAAATAACATCTAAGTAAGTCTACTAACTCTTTTAACAATACGGTATGATCAACATTGAATTCAAAGGGGCACTATGTAAACTGAAAATCGACTCTGTATCTGTGTCAACAACATGCTCTTCAATTTTCTCACAGATTTTACAGCCAATGTACGTAATGCTTTTACAGTTAAAATTGTCTGCATATTTATTCATGTTGAAAATGTGTAAAGTCATTACTGATTTGTATTATGAAAAGTTTAAATTTTAACAACATTCTTGTACCTGTCTAGCCAGGTTGCCCATAAACCTTTTCTTTCCTTGGATATTTAAATCGAGCTCATTCATGTGTCCTGTGATAGAGGAGAAAAAAATGTAACTCATACTTGGATGTTTTCTATTTGTTGAATATTTGCAGGTATTCTTTCATTTCAAGAAAGTCTTTACTTAGAGGGGTGCGGCGCCTGGCTGGCTCATTCAGTGGAGTGTGCAACTCTTGATCTTGGGGCCCTGAGTTGAGCCCCACGTTAATGTAGAGATTACTTAAAAATAAAATCTTGGAGGACGCCTGGGTGGCTCAGTTGGTTAAGCGACTGCCTTCGGCTCAGGTCATGATCCCGGAGACCTGGGATCGAGTCCCACATCGGGCTCTCTGCTCAGCGGGAGGCCTGCTTCTCCCTCTCTCACTCCCCCTGCTGCTGTTCCCTCTCTGGCTGTGTTTCTCTCTGTCAAATAAATAAAATCTTTAAAAAAAAAAAAATAAATAAAAAAATAAAATCTTGGAAAGAAAAAGAAAAAAAAAGAGGAGTGCCTGGGTAGCTCAGTTGGGGAGCAGCCGACTCTTGATTTTGGCTCATGATTTTGGCTCAGGTCATGATCTCCGGGTCCTGGGATCCATCCCCATGTCAGGCTCCACGCTCAGTGGGGATTCTGCTCAAGGATTCTCTTCCTTCCTCTCCCGCTACCCCCATCCTCTCCCCCTACCCCCCATGTGCATGCTTGTTCTTTCTAAAATAAAGTCTTTAAAAAAAATCTTGAATTAGAGTTAATAATATAGTAAATCTTAGAAAACTCTTCCATGACTCAAACTGAAGCAGCGAACATTGGCAAAGAACTTTTCTAACAGTATTAAAGATTGTTTAATTCATTATCATGAATTATTATGGTATTTAATTCATTATCTTCTATTTTTTGTAACAGTTTCATAAACTGGCAATGATTCATAGCATTTGTACATATATACTGAACAATTTTAATAACTGCATCCATGATGCAGTCTATTTGAGAACACAAATATTTTCAGTATGTATCACATAGTGAAATAAATACAATAATAAAGGAAATATAGTAAATCCAGATTTTGGATCTCACATAGCTGGCCCGTTGTCTTTTTTTTTTAAGATTTTTTTTTTAAGATTTTATTTATTATTTGAGAGAGGCAAGTGAGTGCACACACCTGCACAAATAGAGGAGAGCATGAAGCAAGCTCCCCACTGAGCAAGGAGCCTGATGTGAGGTTTAATCCCAAAACCCTGGGATCATGACCTGAGCCCAAGACAGACACTTAACCGACTTACCCACTCAGGCTCCTCCATTGTCTGTCTTGATAGAAACGTTTTCCTATCTAGCTGAAAGTGACAGATGTAAAAGATTAAAAAATGTGGTATCTACAACCTGAGATTGATTAGACGAAGACATGTCTTTGTAAATTTAGAAGTTGTTTGAGACAAAACATACCCAGAATGTTAATTGGTCAGTATCTCTTGTGAAGTTCATTTAAAGCTAAAAATAAAAGTACTTGCAGCTCTTCAGATGTTGAATTGATCTTTAATATTGTTAGAAAAGCCTTTTATTCACTGACCCTCACTTGGTAGGTTAATTTAAGATCTTTCATGTTTTGTGAAATATCCTTTTTAATCTTTTCCTCAAATTTTAAAACCTAATTCCCTTAACTGAAATAATTACATTTCTTATCATTCCATCTAAAAATAGTTTTCTTTCTTGAGCAAGAATCTCAGGCATTATATAGCTTTATATAGCCAAAATTATAAACTCAGATTCTTTAATAATCACGCAGACTTTTTTTTTGTTAAATGTTTAATTCTAACTTCTTTAGTTGCTTTACTTTTTGGCTGTTGAGAGGCAACTTCTTGTTAAATGAATACACATTTGCTGAAGATGACTCTTAGTATTATCTTAAAACTTCTTTTATACAATGTTCTCATTTTTCTCTGCTATAGCAAATTGTATTGCCATCCTTTGTAAAATTTGTGACATACTTTCTTTACTTGATACTGCCTCATTAGTGTGCCTTCATTTGAAAGTTAAAATTTTTTTCATAATTTTTAAGCTAGAAAAATAATTTGCATTATGATTAACATAAACATTGCAGCTTAACTGCCAGTTACTATTTACATAGTTATCACTGTAACTCTGCTCTCTGCAATAAAATCTTCAAATAAACACGTTGTAGTGCTGTATTGTTGCATAGGAAAATCACCATCTGTTGACATAAACTAGATTGGTGATATGCTTATGTAATACTAAAAGGACACATGTATCCATCATGTGCACTGTAATATGTCTTAGCTGATGGAATAAAGAAAGTGAAATACAGTTTTGCCAAAACCATAAAATTGTGTTTAGTAGAAAAGTATTTTTTTTAAAGATTTATTTATTTGATAGAAACACAGCCAGAGAGGGAACACAAGCAGGGGGAGTGAGAGAGGGAGAAGCAGGCTTCCTGCTGAGCAGGGAGCCTGATGTGGGGCTCGGTCCTGGGGACTCTGGGATCATGACCCAAGCCGAAGGCAGTTGCTCAACCAACTGAGCCACCCAAGTGCCCCGAAAAGTATTTTTTTTTATTACTTTAGTTGTTAAGTGAAATTTAGTATCAGTTAGAATTTTTTAAAGATTAAAATTCAGTTCTTATGTGGCATCAGCCACATTAGCACAGCTCTAGAGTCTAGAGCAGCTTATTTACTTTAATGAGGTAAGTTCAGAGAGATGAAGCAACTAGATCCAGGTAAGCCAGATTAGTTTAGAATAGAGCAAAACCATAAATAAATCTATATTCAATATATGAAAATGTTACTTTAACAACTGTTTTATATCCTCGTTTAAATCCATATCACACTATAAGGAATTACTTTCATTAAAAATTTTTTTTTTTTTAAGAGAGAGTAGCGGGGCGCCTGGGTGGCTCAGTTGGTTAAGCAACTGCCTTCGGCTCAGGTCATGATCCTGGAGACCCAGGATCGAGTCCCACATCAGGATTCCTGCTCGGCGGGAAGCCTGCTTCTCCCTCTCTCAGTCCCTCTGCTTGTGTTCCCTCTCTCGCTGTGTTTCTCTCTGTCAAATAAATAAAATATTAAAAAAAAAGAGAGAGAGAGAGAGTAGCAAGGCAGGGCAGAGGGAAAGAATCTCAAGCAGGCTCCACAGCCAGTGAGGAGCTGGAGGAGGAGCTGGATCCCATAGCCCTCAGATTGTGACCTAAGCCAAAATCAAGAGACGCTTAACCAACTGAGCCACCTAGGTGCTCCAAAAAGAATTACTTTACTAAGAAAAAAACCCAGTTATTTAACTTAACTGAAAACAGTTTGTTTAAACAAAGCAACAACTTTTTTGTGGAGGTTCAGGGGTTCATTTTTCAATTAGAGATTATGGCCTACTGTACATTTAGGAAAGGTGATCTAAATTTGCTCTTCCACTTCTTTCCCCAAATGAACACTAGCATTTGTTTTTGTTTTGAATACTGAGTCTTGTTTTATCTGTAATACATGCATAAATTTATGCAAACATAAAAAGAAAAGGAGGAATGAGAGTAGCAGCATAATTTTACTCTTCAGTGAATGCTTAAGCTTCTTGGAGGAACCAGGAGCCTTAAGTCTAATTTTACAACATAGATCTTACTCTTAACTTTATGCTGAAAGGAAGCAAGGAATTAAACCTTTTAACTAATTTAATATTTTACATATTATAAAACTGATAAAGAATTATTCCCTTGCCATTGCTGGTACTTGATCATAGAGAAACAGTCCAGGACATAAAAGATAGCTTTTGCTATTTGTGAAAATGTCAGGAAACTTGGAGTAGTATGCTTTAGAGACTCTTGATTGACAGCATAGGTACTCAGTTAATGGGGAAGGGACATTAAGTCATTACATATATATTACCGTTTTAGTTAAAAGTTTCAAAAGCATTCATTTGAAATGTTAACTTCTGTAAATAAAAGACCTTAGGAGACATGCTTTTCTGTGTAGTCTTTTTTTCCCCATTACGTTCCCCCATTTTCTTCTCATGTTTTAATAGACTGATTTCAGATATGTAAGAAATGTTTTTTGGATTCTGGTAGAGATGACCTAATTTTTACTAATTGCTATGCATTCAGAGTTTTATTTGCTCAGAATAGCAGCATTACTGTCCGTATTCTTTGGTAGCTATAATAAGTGGTTTTATACAAAGCTGCTATTCAAAATAATATATTGGTGCTAGCTTGTGAGTTGTTTTTGTTAAAATTGGCCTCATTCCAGGAAAAAATTGAATGCTAATGTAGAAAGTGAAATTTATTACCTTTGAGTCCCTGTATTTGCTTATTGACTTGCTAAAGTACACACACACACACACACACACACACACACACACACACACACAATATCAGTTTTAGGGAACACCTTAAATATTTTTCTTGAAAGCAGTTATCAGTTTCCTAAAAGATGTAACCACTTATACTTTTGTTTTCTAGCATCTCAGAATGAAGATTATTCTTCTCAACCATCTGAATGCAATTTATTTTGATTAAATTGTTTTAAATTTATAGCTTTATTTTTCATTTTTTTCCTTAAATTTAACTGTCCTATAGGCTAATTACTTTTCCCTGCTCTTCATTTATTTCTCTTCTCCCCCCCAAATTCTCTATTATTTTCAGCTGGGACGTATTACCCGAAATTTAGGCTCAATGCTGTGTGAATTTACTTGGTGCTTTTTATTTTCCATGTATTATATACCACTAAAAAGAACGTAACACATGTAGCAGCTTATTTTGTTTTTGAAGGAAGAATTGAAGAGCTTTTGAGTAAAAATGTGAAAAGAAGCTAGCGTTCATTGCCTACGTGGCTTTTTAGGCTCTTAGAAGACATTCCATTGTGGATTCCAAGTCCTCTTTAAACTTACCACCGACAGTAACTGCTTGCAGAGCCATGTGATCATCTTGGCAGCAGCCAGGCCTTTTAGTGATTTCATTACTGTGGTTTCCTCAAGCTCTTTGCACACACTGATTAATATTTTTCTTGCAGTTATCGCTGTGATGATTTTGTGGTTAATGACACCAAGCTGGGACTGGTACAGAAAGTCAGAGAACACTTACAGAACTTGGAAAAGTAAGTAAGAGGCCTTGGGAAAGGAAGGGTATAGGTTAGGGTTGAGGGGTCTTTGCATTTTTGAATGGGAGTTTTGTTAATGAGTTCCATAACTTCATGTTTTAAGTGTGATTGAAATGTTAATAAAGTAAACTTTGGATATCTGAAACTGTGCCCATAGTTAATGGTCATAGCTTAGCATTTATTTCATTTAATATTTATCATGAATCATAGCCAAGATCCAAGAGCCTTATTTGTTGTTGTCATTGCCTACCAATGTATAAGCTCTAGTCTGTTGATTTGCAAGGGAAATTTTGGAGGTGTAAGGAAAGGGCATAAAATGACAGAAAATCATTATAGAGTTACTTCTGATATTAGAAGATCCTCATCAGACATGTTTTATGAGGTTTTTTCAGAAGCAGTAAAATTTATGCATTATTTTTAAGGGAAATTAGGTTTTATTATATTGTCTACTCTGCATCTGTAGGATAGAACAGGATTCTAGATTCTCTTCATCTTTTGTTCGGGGCTGTATGTGTCATTTGAAATTATAATAGATTATGAAATGCTTTGTCATCATAAAGAAATTAATGTACTTATGTGAATAGAATTTTTTTGCTATAGCAAGATAGGTTATTCCTATAAAACTCACCAAACACAGAGTTAAACCAATAAACAGAAATCCAGTGATGCCTTTGAAGCTGCAGTGGATAGAAGCATGGCGCTGGAATGACTGCTGACTTTAGTGAAATTTGTGTGAATCACCCCTGATCGTCAGGTGCCATCTATTTATTTGACATTTGATATTACAAACTGCTGTGGGATCATACCAAAAGGAGGAGTCCCTTAGCAAACTGAAAGGCAATAAAATGTTTTTAAATCCTATATTGAGAGGAAATAGCCTAAGTGCTTTGAATAAAACACTGTATAAAGACAGTCTTTATGCATGACTTGTTGACTCAATAGATTACAGAGCTGATAAGGAAAGAAGGATGGATTTCTTTAAAATCTAAACTTGTTAAAACACTTTGAATTAAAGTACTTTTTGGCTTGTTATCTTTGGGCTCCCCTCTTTTTCAAAGTGCTTCTTTCCTTCTTATAATCTGAAATAGAGCAGCAGAAGCCCTATCTAGGATTAGAGACAACTGCCGTCTAAATCCCAAATAAATGTATCAGAACTAAGTCAAAGGGAAAAAGAGGGCATTCAGGAATGTGCGTGCATTTGTGCAGTTATCAGATCTTTTTTTTCCACTGACCTTTCATCAAGTAAAAGATGTCAGAGTTCCTTGTCTATACTTCTTTGGCCCCACTGAAAAGTCTACCTTGCAAGTCCTCCTAGGTTGAGAAACATTACTTGGGTTCATTTTTCTGTTCTTCACATGTGGGCTTTAGTCTGTAGTGGAAACCACAGTTTCAAAACTGTGAATGTATTTGTGTTTTACGTAACTTTAGACTATTCTGCATATCCTCTAGAAGTGCACTGTGCAAAAGAACTTCCTGAAGTAAAGAAAGTGTTGTCTACTCTGCACTGTCCTATACCGTAGCCCCTAGTCTTAGGCGGAGCACTTGAAAAGTGGCTAGCGTGACCGAAGAACTGAATTTTTGATTTTATGTAAGTTTAGTTAATTTAAGTTTATATATCCTCATGTAGTAAGAGACTACTGTATTAGTATGGATCTGGTGAATTCTGCCATTTTGAGAATTGCTGAGGGTAAAATTGAGTAACTTGTATTTTAAAAACCTGAATGCCTTGTTTAGGTAGGTTAAAACTGAAAGTTAACTGTTAAGCTTCTTCGTGTGTGTGTGTGTGTGTGTGTGTGTGTGTGTGTGTAGTGTAGTGGTTGTAATTCAACCTCTTACAGAATTGTGAAGGAATAACTTGACACAGCGATATATGGAATTGATCTTTTTTTACCTTGTAGTCACTGATACTCTGAGAGGAACATACATATAGTTGTAAGGACATGTTGCCTAAGAATATTTTTAGTTTTGAAGTAACTGTCACTAGATCTGATGCTCCAAAGATACTTAGTTCATGTGGAAATTAAATAATCATGCATTTTGTTTGGACTACCCTGGTGCTTTTTAGAAGGTGGAAAAGAATCGGCAGATTTTAAAAGTCTGTTATTCAAGTGTGGGCTTAGTCTATAGTGGAAACTACAGTTTTTGATCATTTTTAATGTATTAATAAAAAAATGATAATTTTTACTTCTTTTAGGTCTCCTGGTATATAATTATTTTAAAGTGACCCTTTGTAAGTTAGAATTATTTTCTGATAAAATTTAAGCAAAATATTTCATCAAAAATTTTGAAAAATTTCAGAATATCCATGCTACTTAGAATTTGTTTCAGAATATTCTTTGTAGCATAGCCAAATCAAATTAATTTATATGTATCTATGTGCCTATAATTTACTTTCCAGAAATTCAGATTATATCATAATTTGTTATGACAAATGAGCAAAATAGGATATCTTTATCAAAATTAAAAAAGAAGCATAGTATTTGAGACTTAATATTAAATCTCAGAATACATATCAGACAAAGGTTTTCCTTTTGATGTGAGGAATGGGTCTCCTCATTTTTGAAGCTTCACAGTCGATTAGGCAGATAGTGGTAATGGAGAGGGATTGTCTCACAGAGTACATCTGCCTGGCCAGCTTTTCTGGGAAGTGCCTAGTGGTAGATGCTTGCAGCCCACCTTGCTAGAAGAGTAGTAGGGATTGCCAAGGAACGTGGAACTTCTAACTTCAAATACTTGTGGGCCACAGTGGGCATTTGTAGAGCTAATGGCCTTCCTAAGCACCAGGTAGGGCTCTGTACCCCAGACACTTAGAACAGCAATGTTTATTTTTTAACCTGCTGTCTAGTATGTTTGTGTTAATGTCTTTTTGACTATCTGTTCTTTGTGTTTTAATAGCTCAGCTTTCACAGCTGACAGGCATAGGAAAAGAAAACTGTTGGAAAACTCATCACTAAACAGCAAGTTAGTAAAAGTAAATGTAAGTAATTAAAATATATACAAATGTAAAAATTGATTGAGATCTAGTCACTGTTTTATTACAACTCTAACATTAATATTGCTCCTTATAAACTTTCATAAATGTGTGCCTTGGATTTGGGGTATTTTACAAAATGTTTGCCACTTATACAAATGATTCTTGATGTGGCTAAATATCCCAGTGAGTCCATCTCTCAGTGTCTTCCTTCCATCAGGATTACTCCTTTGCTTCTCTGCCTTAGCAAGTGTTCATTCTTAAAGCCTATTCATGTATCTTATTACTCTGTTTCTAAGGATCCCAAAGATCTTTGTTTTTTTCTGTTAAAGGTTCTAAGTGCAAATTCTGTGGGTCTTAGGTTTGGGTAAGTTTTATTTCTTAGGACTTCATTAAAATTTCACCACGAAATTCTCATTCCTCATTCTGGTAACTATCTATTACCAGGTATGTGATCCATTAATAAATTAATAAAGTTTAAACATCATCACTAAATATTTCTAAATACATCAGTAGTTTTGTCCTGCATCTGCTGTCATGCTAGTTATGTTTAGACATGTACTTAATTCAAGTGTTAGGATTTTGTGAAAGAAAGAGCTAAAGTACTCTCTGGCTATCTGAGTTATTGGCAGAGATGGTTTGGGTTGGTTTGGTAGTTTTACTTTACAGGTGTAGTATTCAGATGTTAAGGTGCATTTGTAGAGCTAATCAGAAAATCAAGCCTTGGTCTTTAAAGGAAATTCAGGTAGTTTTTAAAGGTTGATATCCCATTGCTAGGGATACATGTATTGGTCATTTATGCATGGCAATGAGTTAAAGATTTGGGGATGAATATTTCAGGTATATAAATTTATATTTTTTCAATCTGTAGTGGTTTTAATAAAATCTTATGAAAACATTCTTAAACTTCATCTCTTTTAAGGATCTTCCTGATTTTTATTAATGCTGATTTCCACATAAGCTTCCATGAGGTACTCCCATGTAGGACAATCCCAGGATCAGATGTTGGCTTCTAAAAATATCGGACGCATACAGAAAGTAGATGAGAGTTTGAAATATTCATTGGACAAAAAAGGACCAACTCCAAATCGGCTTGATGCTAGAGTTTCAAATACAGGCCTTTGCTTTGACGTCTGAAGCATTCTTCTCTTGGTATTACTGACTTCCTTTTCTTGTCCCATTTTGCAGGGAAGCACTGCTGCTATCTGTGCCACAGGCCTCCGGAACCTGGGGAACACATGTTTCATGAATGCCATCCTTCAGTCACTCAGGTACTGTTAACGTCAGAACATAAGATGCTGGTGTTAGCTTCTAGTGAAATGGTTAGGAGGAAAGGCTCTGGGTTCACATTCTGTCTCTACCGCTAACTCCGCTTAATTCCCTGTGCCTTAGTTTCCTCATCTGTAAAATTGGGGATAATAGTTCTGCCTTATAGGATAGTTGTGAAAATTAAATAATTTATATAAAGGGCTTAGAACAGTGCCCAGCAGAAAGTAATTGTTAGTTGTTGTTTATTTCCTATTGCTTCTTGAATAAACTAGAGCAGAGGTCAGCAAACTTTTTCATTAAATGGCCAAGACAGTAAGTATTTTAGTCTCTGCATGCCACATACAGTCTGTCTCCTGTCTTCTCCTCCCCTGCCTTTTTAAACAGCTCGAAAAATGTAAGAGTTCAGTGGCCTAGGACCAGACCCCTGGACTACAGAGAACCTTCTTCAGGGAATTTAATCTGATCATTAGCTAAGTCTTAAATATGGTCATAAGCTTGGATGTTTAGAAGATCTTTAAAATGTAAGATAAATAGTAAAAATGAAATACCCAACAAGGCTCACCTCAGTTATGTAGAAGAAATTATTTTGAAAGTCATGTACTTACAGATTTTAATGTGGCATCAAAGGCTAGAATAAGTTCTTTTCCAGAGGCCACCTTGCAAATAAGGAGAAGTCACTTGATCCCTGCTTGAAGGTTCTAGCTTTGGTTTATCTAGTCTTGTTCAAATAAGAAATTCAAGTCACTACTGAATTCCCGTATTACTGTATACTGTGTATCTAAACAATATAGTTGGTTTCATGGTTTGTTTTTATTTGAGGGAATTATTGAGGAAACAGGCACCATAAGAAGAATGAAATGGTGACAGCCTTTGTGGAGAGGAATTGAGGATTTAAAAAAAATATATTTTGTTAAGTTTTATTTATTTATCTTTATACCCAATGTGGGGCTTGAACTCACAACCTTAAGATTGAGAGTCCTATGCTTTTCCAACTGAGCCAGATGGTGCCCCAGAATTCAGGATTTTTAAAAAATATTTTACTTATTTATTTGACAGAGAGAAACACAACGAGAGAGGAAACATAAGCAGGCAGAGTGAGAGAGGAAGGAGCAGGCTTCCCTCTGAGCAGAAGCCCAATGCGGGCCTCGATCCCAGGACTCCAGGATCATGACCTGAGCCGAAGGCAGATGCTTAATGACTGAGCCACCCAGGCGTCCTGAATTCAGGATTTTTTAAAACAGATTTTGCTTTAAGCTCTTTGTTCATTTCTACAAAGTCATCCGTTAATACTGTTTTCTTACAGTAAATGAGAAAACTCAAAGCAATTTCTTGAGAAATTGAAAGATCTCATTTAAAAAATTCACATGTAGGTTTTATAGAACTTTCTTTGCAGTCCTAGTAAAGTCTTTTGTTTCTTCCTTTTTTTTATTAATAATTTTTTTCCCTTCCTTTTAAAATAGTAACATTGAGCAGTTTTGCTGTTATTTCAAAGAACTGCCCGCTGTGGAGTTAAGGAATGGGAAAACAGCAGGAAGGCGAACATACCACACCAGGAGCCAAGGGGATAACAATGTGTGAGTTCTAAGAATATATCCTCTCTAGCTTTGAGCTGCAAAACAAGTGACTCTTACTAGTGATTTCTGCTGCATTATGTGAGCTAATAGGCACATGCATTTTAAAACACTCTTCTAAAACCTGGGTTTAACTCTCTAGCTGATGACCTTAATAATTGTTGGAATCCTTTTATTTCTATGTACCTAATAGGATAAATTTAGCTCTCTCTATATTAAGTCTTTCTAGATTTGAACTCTAACATTGACATCTGTATGTGAAACACAGTTCTAGGTATAGACCAGCATGAATATTATTAGTCTTTGTGAATTGACTTGTCTTACAGTGTTAGATAAATCTGTTTTGGATAATAAAATTAATTTATAGTCATCAGATTAATTAAGGGGGAATGCTGTCAATTTAGTTGATATGGAGAGGGAAGAATGGACAAGTGATTATTGAGCACCAGTATGTATGCAAATTCACTGCAGCTGTGCTCCATTTGATATTCAGAAGGTCTGTATTATGATTGTAATGGGAAGATTTTTTCATATCTTAACATTACTGAAATAAAGCTTTGATTTATAGTTTGTGTTTTATATATATATATAAAACACAAACTATAAATATAAATAATATTTATATATTTATATATATATATAAAATTTTCTTTTTTTTTTTTTTTTTTAAGAGAGCACACATACATACCTGCTGGTGTGGGGAGGGGCAGAGGGAAAGAGAGAATCCCAAGTAGGCTCCAGGTCCAGAGCAGACCCCAACATGGGGCTCGATCTCATGACCCTGAGGTTTGACCTGAGCCGAAACCAAGAGTCAGATGCTTAACCGACTGAGCCACCCAAGGCGCCCCTAATTTGTGTATATTTTAATGTAATGTTCTTTCTACCTGCCCATTCCTGCTCCCATTCACCTCATTCCCACGCATTCTGAAAAGCCATTTGACAGCCTGACATTGTTCTGCCCAAGTGGCTGAGGGATATTAGGATAGAACATGTCAGAACAGTGTGCAGTATGGAAAGAGCCAAAACACCAGCGAACTTTAAAGCCAGACATTGGAGCAGGGATGGAATCCTACCACGACAATTGATATCTTAAGAGTTTGCTTTAGTAGCAGCATATAGGATGAACTGGAAAATGCCTGCATTCAAGGAGACTTCACACTCTATAGTAGTTGGGTTGGAGGAGATAGCAGAGAAATATGGAAGAGAAAAATACATTTGCACAGTAGTTAAGAGGAAAATTAGTAGTACTTGATGTATTAGTGTTATTTAGGGTTTAGTTACAAACTGTAGAAATTGGCTCTGGCCATTTTAGGCAAAAAAAGAACTTAATGAAGGTCTGTTAATAAGCTGTTACTAGATGGGTGGAAAATCAGGTCTAGAATCTAGACATCCAGACCATCACCACAGTCATCCCATGGAACTCTGTCCCATAAAGATATCACTGTTTCCTAACATCACTGTCCCATAACAACACACTGCCCAGCGTGTGACACCAGAGTTCCTATTACCAGCACTGTTGGAGTTGGATGCTGGGTGAATGCTGCTGTTATTGCTGCCCCTGCACTCCAGATGATGCTCTTTGTCACCAGAAAGGATGTGGCACTGCCCCAGCTTTGCATCACTAACTTCAGCTTCAGATAGGCACAACCCAGGCCATGTACCTGATCCCTGGCTGCAGGGGGTTTGAGAAAGCAAGTATCTGGCCTTTTCAGCTTTTATAGTGGAAGGCAATCTCTTACCAAGACTCTTAAGGTGGGGAATTCCTCAAATACAGGGGTTGAGCAAGAAGTTATTGAGATTCTCTGAGATATCAACCAGATATCCATGAGTATGGTAGTTGTATTGACAGATCCAGATAGAATTTGGAGATGTTTCAGT
Source organism: Spilogale gracilis (assembly GCA_004023965.1). NCBI lineage: Eukaryota > Metazoa > Chordata > Mammalia > Carnivora > Mephitidae > Spilogale > Spilogale gracilis. The sequence goes on along the minus strand of PITA01017747.1, from coordinate 2,798 downwards.
TTAGCTAGTTATTGGAGGTGTTTCATTCTAGCTACATGCATAGAAAAACAAAATCAATAGTGACTCAAATATCCATTGTTTATTTTCTCTTTAAAAGCTGGAGATTATCTATCTAGGGCTGTTAGCCACAATCATCCTGCTGCTTCTAGCTTTCTATTCCACCACCCTTAGTGTAGGGCTATCATCCACATAGTTCAGGGTGGTGCTGGAGGGCCATCATTTCGTCCTTCAGGCTAGAAGGAAGAAGGAAGGGGTTAATGAGAAGGACTACTCTTTCTCTTTAAGGGAATTTCTCAGAAGTTGAACACACTCAAAGTTTTTTATTCCAGGAGTTCTTGTGCCAAGCAAAAATTGGAAGTGCTGTTTCTATGAGAAAAGAGGAGAGAATGGGTATTGGAGGATAGTAGAGGAGAGTACAGAGAGCAGTTTTAGTACACATTCAGTTTGGAGTGACAAGAGGATATCCAGGAAAAAATTCCTTGTGGAAACTGGAGAAACCTGACTAAAAGTGGCCATGAGCAAATCTGACGTTCAGATTTGGATTTGGAGTCCTGGTACAGAGTTGAATGTTGAAGCTTTGTGGCCAGATGAACTGTCTGAGGCAGAGATGAGCAGATGGTCACACACTGAGGTCTGGGAAGTGTTCCTTGTGAGGGGGCAAGAAGGAAAGCTGCAGGAAATGGAGAAAGAGATTCTGTTACTTGTTCTAAGTTTTTTAAAAATGTACATTTTAAAGTAATTTGGTTTGTAAATTATCTATTGCTTTATTGTATATGTATGGCATTACTTTGGCACAAAGTTCACCATATGGTTAAAAACTAGTTTTGTCTGTAATTCCTGCAACTTAAGTGGGTTTTTGAGATACTCTTACTAAACTGTCAGAATTAGTTTAGAAGAAGCCAAACTCTCTTTGTTTTCATTTTTTTATGAATTATAGACAGTTGGACGTTATGCATTGAAATAGTAGCCTCTCACTAATGCCAGGGGTATCATCTCTTCTTCTTTTCCAGGTCTTTGGTGGAAGAGTTTAGAAAGACACTCTGTGCTTTATGGCAAGGTAGCCAGACTGCATTTAGCCCAGAGTCCTTATTTTATGTTGTTTGGAAGATTATGCCAAATTTTAGGTAAGTATTATTTAATGAAAAATATTTAAAACATTAATATTAGTCTTTATTTTATACCTGGAACAATTTCCTATGAAGTGGTGGTCTTCTAAATACTAAAGACTGGTTTTACTTTATTTTTTTATTTTTATATTTCTAGAGCCCTGGGTGGGGTGGGGGAGAAGGGTTTGAGGGAGGGGCAGAGAGAGAATCTTTTTTTTTTTTTTTTTAAAGATTTTATTTATTTATTTGACAGAGAGAATCACAGGGGAGTGAGAGAGGGAGAAGCAGGCTTCCTGCTGAGCGGGGAGTCTGATGTGGGGCTCGATCCCGGTCTCTGGGATCATGACCTGAGCCGAAGGCAGTCGTCCAACCAACTGAGCCACCCAGGCGCCCCAGCAGAGAGAGAATCTTAAGCAGGCTCCATGCCCAGCGCAGAGCCTGACGTGGGCTTGATCCCACCACCCTAAGATCATGACCTCACCTGAAATCGAGTTGGACACTTAACCAACTCAGTCACCCAGGTGCCCCTTTTGTTTTGTTTTTAGAAGGAGATCCACAGCAGTTGGATCATTTGACTAGACAAATATGTGTGTTTAATATATAGACATTAAAAATGTCTAACAAATGGTAGGATATTTTGTTGTAAAAACAAAGCCCTTCTAAATAACTATGTGCTCTTGTAAATAATTTAGGAAAACATACCAGACAAAATTCTATTGATTCTTTCAAAATCTTATGAAGACTCATTGCCATCATGCACACTCTAAATTCAACTAAAAAAAAAAAAATTCCATATGTAATCCGTAGGAATCTGTGGTCTGAAATTCGCTGTTCTGAGCTGGGTTCTGAAGTCAAGTCCATTGGGACTCAGTTTGCAAAAGGTAGCTGGTCCACATCCTGATGTGGCTGTGGAGTCACTGTGTTCTTGCTCTCTCTCTAGCATCACTTGAGGAGGGAAAACAGCCTTGCTGTCAGAGGAGTCTGCCTCTTCTCCGAGGTTAGTCCTCTCGGTAGGGATGCAGGTAACAGCAGATGTGAGGCACTGCAGGTGTTTGACAACAGCCTTTGCCACCGTCTGCTGATTCTGTCCTTCTCAAGCACGTCTGTGCTCTTGCTAGTCAGGAGTTCGGCACCTAATGTATATCTCTTTCCTTTTGATTAAAAAAAAAAAAAAACCAACACCCAGCATGCTGTATGTAGCAAGACTTAGTAGTTATCTTGCTCTATTGTCTAATGGTGGTTTCGATATATTAGTAATATAGAAAAATGTTTAAAATGTTATAACCTCAAAGAACTGAAGTTTGTTGCCTTACTCGAGAATTGGAGCCTTGAGGATCTGATGTGATTGACTGTTGTTACCCCTGGCCTTTGTTTTGAAGGAAATGACTTTTATATATCATGACATTTAAATCTCCTCTCAGAAGAGCCTAATTCTGTACACCAACTCTCATTACACCTTAAAGAACTGGAAAATCAACAAAAAATTAAACCAACCCCCACACAAGGCGGGAAATAATAAAGATTAGAGCAGAGATGAATGAATCAGAAACTAGAGATACAGTAGAACGCATCAACGAAACTAGAAGCTGGTTCTTTGAAAGAATCAATAAGATCGATAAACCATTGGCCAAACTAACCCAAAAGAAAAGGGAGAAGACCCAAATTAACAAAATCATGAATGAAAGGGGAGAG
>PITA01017746.1:0-42496 GCA_004023965.1 Spilogale gracilis | reverse complement strand
TGCTTTCAATTCTTTTGGAGAGATACCCAGAGGTGGAACTGCTGGGTCATAGGACAATTCTATTTTTAAAGTTTTTGAGGGCATATTATACTTTTTTCCATAGTGGCTGCACCATTTCACATCCCCACGAACAGTGCACAAGTGTTCCAATTTTTCCACATCCTTGCCAACACTCATTAGCTTCTGCTTTTGTGTTGTTTTTTTTTTTAATTAGTAGCAATCCTAATGGGTGTGAGGTGATACACTGTTAGATTTGATAATTTTTTTATTCTAGATATTAGTTCTTTATCAGATACGTGGTTTTCAAATATTTTCTCCCCAGCTGTAGCTTTTATCCTCTTAGCAAGATTCTTTTCAGGGTAAATTTTATAATCTCAATAAAGGTGAATTTAATGATTTTTTTTTCTTTTACGGTTTGTGCTTCTGTTGTTCTAAGAACTCTTCACCAAGCCCTAGGTCCAGAATGTTTTCTCCTAAAAGTTTTCATAGCTTCATGTTTTAGATTTAAGTCTCTGATACATGTGAGTGATTTTTTTTATATAAGGTATTCGGTTTAAGTGAAGGTTAATTTTTTTTTTTTTTGTCTGTGGGTGGATATTCAATTGCTCCAACATCATTTGTTAAAGACTATTGCATTCATTTGTTTAACCTGTTAATATGGCAAATTACATTGACGTAATTTTCAAATATTGAATCAATCTTGCATTCCTGGAATAAACCCCACTTAACTGTGGTACACAATTCCTTTTATATATTTCTTTACACATTTTGCAGCTCTTCTGTCTGGTGCATGCACGTTTAGGATTACTATGTTTTCTTGGTGGATTGACTCTTTTAGACCTGGATCTGGCCATTTTCTTTGCTGTGAGTGCACTTTATCTGATATTAATGTAGCCATTCCTGCTTTCCTTTTGGTTACTGTTTGCCTGATGTGACTTTTCCATTCTTTCACTTTCAATCTGCCTATATTGATATTTTTGAAGGGAATTACCTGTTGCCATTATATAGTTGGAAAAATTCATTCTGCCAATTCTCCATCTTTTTATTTGATTTATTTAGATTATTTACATTTAATGTAATTGTTAATATGTTGGGGAGTAAGTCTGCCTTTTTTGTTTGTTTTCTCTTGTCTTTTTTTTTTTAAGATTTTATTTATTTGACAGAGAGAAACACAGCCAGCGAGGGAACACAAGCAGGGGGATTGAGAGAGGGAGAAGCAGGCTTCCTGCGGAGCAGGGAGCCCGATGTGGGGCTCCATCCCGGGTCTCCGGGATCATGACCTGAGCCGAAGGCAGTCGCTTAACCAACTGAGCCACCCAGGCACCCCTTCTCTTGTCTTTTTAAAAAATTTCCTTGTTTTTCCTGCTTTTCTGTCGATAATGTGAACATCTTAAGAACTCATTTTGAATTATCTATGGATTTTTAAAGACTTTATTTATTTCAGAGAGAGAGAGCATAAGCAGGGAGTGGGGGTAGAGGAAGAAACAGATACCCCACTGAGCAAGGAGCCCAATGTGGGACTCAATGCCAGGACCCTGGGATCATGACCTGACACTCTTAACCAACTAAGCCACCCAGGTGCCCTGAATTATCTACGATATTTTGAGCAATCTTAGTACAGACATTTTTTTAAATGTTTGCCGTAGGCATTGCATTATATATACAAAACCTTATCCCAGTCTACTGGTGTCAATCAACATCTGTCAGTTTGAGTGATGTATAAGAACTCTTATTTCCCTTTGTATCTCTTTACTTCCTATATTTATAATGTAATTGTCTTAAATAATTCCTCTCTATATACTGAGAACCATGCTAATTTTTGTTTCACTATCAAACATAATTTAGAAAACTCAAGAGAGGGAAAGTCTGTATTAATTGCCCATAATTTTACTCTTCTTGTTCTTCTTTCCTGATGTTCAAAGTTTCCTAATTTTACCATTTCCTTTCTGTATTCCCTTATTATTCTATCTTCAAGTTAAATTCTTTTAGCTATTATTTTAGGGCACATCTGTTGGCTACAAATTCTCTTAGTTTTCTTTCACCTAAAAATATCTTGATTTTTCCTCATTTCTGAAGGATATTTTTGATGGATATAGGTTTTTAGTTTAACAGCTCTTTTCAGCACTTGAAAAATGTCATGCCACTTCCTTCTGCCATCCATGGTTTTGATGAGAAATCATTCAAATTGTTTTTCCTCTATAGGAAGAGTATTGTTTTTCTTGCTTTTTGGTCTTTAGTCTGCAGAAACTTGTCTATAATATATCTTGGTGTGGATCTCTTTGGGTTTATCCTGTTTGGGGTTGCAGCTTCTTAAGTTCATTGGTTTGTGTCTTGCCAAATTCAGAAAATTTTTAGCGATTATATGTTTGAATATTTTTTCAGCCCACTCTCTTTTTCCTCTCCTTCTTGGACCCTGATGACATGAAAATCAAGCCTTTTATTGAAGTTCCACAGTTCCCTGAGTTTCTGTTCATTTGTTTTTCAGTCAATTTTCTCTCTTGTTCAGATCTGTTTATTTCTGTTCTGAAAGGTCACTGGTTTTCTTCTGTCCTCTCCATTTCACTATTGAGTTAATCTTATTGAATTTAAATTTTTTAGTTATTATATTTTTCAGTTCTAAAATTTCCATTTTTTGGGTCTCCTTTGTATGTTCTATTTCTTTGTTGAGTTTTTTTTTTTTTACAAAATTTGTTTCAGATGTGTTTGTACTTTTTACAATGGCTGCTATAAAATTCTTGTCAGATCATCTTAATATTGTATCATCTCAGTGTTGGCATCTGTCTTTCTCATTCAAGGGGAGATATACCTTATTCTTGGTATGATGAGTGACTTAATCGAAACTGGGATATTTTGGGTATATTCTTATAAGATGCTGGATATTATATCAATCAGCAGTTCTGGCAGGGCTCATCTGACATAGCTCTGGGGTGAAAAGGGGAAGTGCTGTATTATTACTGTCAGTTGGGGTTGGAAGTCCAGTTTCTCCATTCAACCTCCATTGACACCATAGTGAGGGAAGGACTACTTGTTACCACAGTGGGGAGGAAACGCAGGCTCCCCACTAAGCCTCTACTGATGCCACACTGGCTGGTAGAGGCAGAAGTGCCTTGTTTCTGCTCTCCACATGGCCTCCACTAACACGATGCGGGTGGTGATGGTGGTGGTAATGGTGGTGGTGGTGGAGAGGTCTCATTAAGTCTGAGTGATGCTGAAAGTGCCAACTCCTCACTAGGCCTCCTCTGACACTACCCCAGCAGGAAGGGGGAGGGGGTATTGACACAGCTGGATGGGAGTAGAAATCCAGGCTGCCCATGTTATCTCTACTGACATAGCATAGAGAAGCCTCCTTACCACTTAGTGGATGTGAAGGTCCCACTTCTCCACTTGGTCTTTTTTGACACCACCCAGAAGGGGATGGCAGAGGGCTGAGCACCTCATTTCAGCCTGAGGCAGATGGAAGTCTAGGCTTCCTGCTCAGCTTTTGCTAGTGGGGGTGGGGACGGAGCCAAAGCTTTTCTTTGATATCTGGCTGGATAGAGCGCTTACTATCTAGAAGTTTTCTGCCCTGCTAAGAGCTCTTTTCTTGATCCCTTGTCTAGAGAAAGCAGACTTCGTTCCACTTACCTTTTGTCTGCACCCATTGACATTTCCAGGTTGCTGGCTTCTCTGGAACCCAGTAGGGCATATAAGGCAAAAAAAGATCCAGGAAGCTTACTTGAATCATTCCTTCCTTTCTAAAATCCTTAGCCAGTCTGTCTTCTTTTCTCTACCTTTCAGAGCCTTATGTTTGTTTTGAATATCATGTCTATGGTTTTAACTATACTTAGTAGGAGGAAGAGGGAAAAACACAGCTACAATTTCTTTCTAGAAGTCTAGTCTCACTTACTAAGACAATGACCTAAGAAAGAAAGAAAGAAAGAAAGAAAGAAAGAAAGAAAGAAACAAACAAACAAACAAACAGAGCACCTGGATGGCTCAGTGGGTTAAAGCCTCTGCCTTCAGCTCAGGTTTTGATCTCAGGGTCCTGGGATCTAGGTTCTGCTCAGCAGGGAGCCTGCTTCCTCCTCTTTCTCTGCCTGCCTCTCTGCCTACTTGTGATCTCCCTCTCTCTCTCTGTCAAATAAATAAATAAAATCTTAAAAATTAAAGGAGAAAGAAAGAAAGACCAGATCAAGCTTGGGAAATTTGATCATCTTGTTCTAAGGCTATGTCAGCAAATTCAAGAGCCAGGCAGCCTGCAGTTTGAGGTGTCCCCATAATTAGGACCAGGACTTGGCATGACTATTAATAGCGTACCTCCACAGTTTGGCCTTAAATATTTTGATGGAGTGTGTTCAACCTTGAAAAAAGAAACCTGCTAAATAAGCTGGTTTGGGGAGCCACTTTGTCCTTAAGATGAACAAATGCCTTCTGCTCATCAACATTTTCACACTGGGTTTTGGTGTCTCAGAAACACTGGCTGGGAGCTCGCCTTGTAAAACCAGGGTAGAGTCATGAGGTAGAACAAGCTTTTCAAGGCACTTTCTGCAAGATGAGTATTCTAACCACCCCCTTATTACAGAATTTGCCCTCACTCAGAACGCGAAGGCAGTCAAGAGGCAGACCCTTTGAGGTGAATCACGAGGACGACTGAAGCGATGGCTCTGGCTCACTCAGAGTGTGCTTGAGCCTGCTACTGCCACTCTTGCAGTTGTGCCTATCAGAATTTTACCTCCATCTGTTCGCTTTCCACAGCCAACACCATGGTTGCTCAGAAACTCGTATTATTTTGTTGAAATTTTCTTAAACACTTATCTCTCCATCAAGAAATTTGCATTTAATGTCTTTATAGGCATCATCATTATAAACATAGTGAACAAAGACCAATAAAATGCCCTAAACATCAGCATCTGTTCACTCACACAACTGTAAGGTAAAGACTTCACTTAACCCCCATCTCCTGAGTGGTTGTTCAAATATGCCTTTTCGAACACATTAAAATGTGGTGTTTTATGGTTCAGCCTGTAAGGCATGTTTTTCTACCTTGGCTGCCACTTTTGACCCCAAATTTTCAGCCACATCTGTGGTTTGGTTCCTCATCTTCTCTCCCTCTCCCCCAAGATGTAGGCTCTTTCATTCCAAGGTGATTTTTTTTAAAAAATGTGATAAAATGTACATAACATAAAATTTACCATCCTAGCCATTCTTAAGTGTACATGGATGGGAAATGTGCTTTCATTTCTTGAGTTAGGGTTTTCCCATGAAGTCTTTGTCTGACTTTTGTTTGTTTTGTCAGGATAGTTAATAGTTTGCCACCATCTTTGTCTTCTCTTCTACTTTCATTTTTCTCTGCCCTCTGTTCCTCCTTTCTCTCTTGCTCTTTTTTTTTTTTTTTTGATAGTATGTATGGGTGACTGTCCCATGTAGTGGTGGGCTCTTGCTTAATGTGGAAAATAGACCTTCTCTTTTCTCTAACTCAGTAACAATGCATTCTCTTTAGTGCCTTTCTGAGACAGACCTTGCAGAGTGAATTGCACACTAATGACCAAGCTCTTAGTGGTTCACCATTCTACAGTTTACTTTGCACAGTGACATCCTCAGCATAGCTGCACAGTTAGCTCAGGTGGTAATAGTGATGCTGTTGCCCAGATTCCTTAGCTCAGGATAGGACAGTGAGAAAATGGAAGGAGACATTCTTAGTGTGCTCCCCCAATTTGAATAGATATTTTAAGAGAGCAACAAGAAAATGTCTCATCTATAATACAATAAGATATGATAAAGTTCTCATGGAAATAAAAATGACATTTCACCTTTCAAAAATGAGTAGAAGGCAAAGTCAAGAAAATATGACATACAGCAGGACAAAAAGATAAAAGGCAGAACAATAAGAGAAGAGTGAGAAGAGACATAGAGAATATGCCTTAGAAATCCCACATCTGACTAAGAAGTCCCCAGAAAGAAAGAAAGAATGAAGAGAGGAGAGGAAAAGATGCAGACAAATCTAAGAAAAAAATTTCCAATATGAAAGACATCACACTCCTGATTGAAGAGGCTCACTTCATAACAGGGACACATCAGAAACAGAGAGAGAAAAAAAGACCCATATCAAGACACATCATAGAAAGGTTTTAGAACCTGGGATTAGGAGATACCTAAAAATGTTCCAAAAACCAAAGTAATGCAAAAGAAGTCACCCACACATGACTAGAATCAGAATGACATCAGACTTCTCAGTAATGACACTGGATACCAGAAAGCAACAGAAAAATATTATTTTTTTTTTTTTTTAAAGATTTTATTTATTTGACAGAGAGAAACACAGCCAGAGAGGGAACACAAGCAGGGGGAGTGAGAGAGGGAGAAGCAGGCTTCCCGCCGAGCAGGGAGCCCGATGTGGGACTCGATACCGGTTCTCCGGGATCATGCCCTGAGCCGAAGGCAGTGGCCCAACCAACTGAGCCACTCAGGCGCCCCAGAAAAATATTATTAAACATCTCATGGAATATAATTTTCAGCTGGAAGTTGTGTACCCTGCCAGGCTATTATTCATCCATTGAGAGGGTGGAAATAAGACATCTTCACCCCACCCTAGGCAATTTGCCTGCTTGAAACTCTTTCACAGAAAACATTGAGAAAATGTTCCAGCAAATTCCAAGTATAATCCAAAAGTAGAGAAGTCATGGAATTCAGGCAAGCAGGGATTCAACTCAGGAGAGCCTGTGGGAGAAGGGGCTGAGAGGGACTCCAGCCCCAAGTGGAAGTAAAGGATTGACACAAGCATATGGAAAGAATTAAGGATATGCATCCAGAGAATTCTGCAAGTAGAAATGATAAATAATTTTCAAAAAAAACCTAAAAAAAACCTACATGAAAAGATATGTAATCATATAGTGTCCCGCTCTACAGAAAACCATAATTTGCTGTGTATCATAATGAAGTAAATCCTTATGTTGATGAGGAATCTTCCCTTTACAAGTAACTCAAAGTGGCTTAAACCATAAAGAAAATTATATAGTAGGTAGTTCGCATGATTAGCAACTTTGAAGGCAGGTTAAGCTCCAGATGAGCTCGATCCAGGAGCTCCCTAAAGTCTTTAATATTTATCCCTCCTCTGCCTTCTGCAGTATCTATTAAAGTAAGATTGCCTTTTTTTCGTAGTTCCAAGGTGGTTTCCAGCACATGCTAGGGGCTCCGAGCTTCCTCCTTCATGTCTATCAGGAGCAGAGTATTTCTCTAGGGACTTCTACAAAAGAGCAAGGAAATTTTGTTCCAGTTTCCACCAGGAAACCTTTCATTGGTTGGTACTGGGTTGCATATCTTTCTTGACCAATCACTATAGCTTGGGGGATTGGGATCAGCCAATCCGAGCCCCCCATAGCTAGAGAAAGAGTCAGAGTCCAGAGAGGGTGGTGACCGACTGTGTAGGCGAGGAGCTGCGGATTCCCAAGTGGAACTCAAAGCGCAGATAAAAGGGGAAAGAGAATGGATGTCACGTGGCCACCGAACAACAAACATGCACTTTACAGCATAAACTATTTAACTACGAAGAGTGAACTACCTGTAATGGGGCGATGCAGATTGGGGAAATGAAAGAGTCAAACCCACAGTCATCATAATTCAAAATCAATAGAGAATGAAATGTAGGGATCAATAAAGATCAGTTTAAACAATATTATTTAGAAATATGGAGGTAGCTAGTAGGAAAAAAAACAGTTGCAAGAGTTATAAAGACTTATAAATCGTTACCTCTGGGCAGCCAGACTGGGGGATAGACTGGGATAGGGCAGGGCATTATGGTTTTTCATGGGAAGTTCTTTGTATGATTTGACTTTAAAACTGTAACTTTGATTAAACGTTAAAAGAAACACCCCCAAGCTTTTGTGGAAAAAATATGAAATTACACAAAATGGAAAGCGGGAGGGTGCTGCCTTTGTTTTATGACAAAGATGTGCAAGAGTGGTGAGGTTCAAAACAGTCCCCTCCCCTTCTGCCAGCCATTTTTCAGTGAAATCCGAATGCCACGGGTGGGTGAGGTATTCTGTGGCTTTATGTCTCCTCCAGCACGCCGCTGCTCATCCCTGGGGGAAGGGGCTATTGTGCCCTAGTTTGAGACATATAGATTAACACACATCAGGGCAAAGAGTTTGAAATGTTTTAAAAAGGGAAAACTCAAACTTTACCCCAGAGGAACTCTAAGGCCAAGCCCCCCTGTGCGCAGAACACAATGCGGTAACACAAAGAGGAGTCTTAAAAGACGCTGGCTTTAGGGTGCTTTTAAGAGTCCTGCCCTGCCTTCCTTCTTTCCATGTGGTCCAATCGGTACAGCATTGTCCTTCCTTTGTCGCTGGCAGTGTGGTTGCTCGTGTGGTTTTTCCTCGTGGCGCACAAAAGATTTTTCTTTAGTGTGTACCACCAACTTCATCCAAAACGGTTCCTTCCCCCAGGGATCCTGGACCCAGCAGGGGAGCACCCCGGAAAGAGCAATTTCTGGGGCAGAAATGTAAGATGCCCCCCTTGGGAAGGCTTAGGGGTGAAAGGAATGACCACAGAGGGGGAGGGGGATTTAGGTACCACTCATCCTTCCCAGCTGCTGTGTCTGGAGATCAGCTCTGAAATATAAAGGTGGACCCAAAAATTGATGATTAAAAGCTTCTGTTTTAAAAACTAGGACTTCCTGTTTTAGCAAGGGGAGATTGGATATAACTTTGAGGGCAAATTATGTCTTAATTTAAGACAAATCTTTTTTTTAAGATTTTATTTATTTTTGTGAAGGAGAGAGAGAGAGAGAGGGAGAGAGAGAGAGCGAGCCAGAAAGAGAGAGCATGAACAGATGAGCAGGCAGAGGGAGGGGAGAAGCAGACTCCCCGCTGAGCAGGGAGCCTGATGCAGGACTCTATCCCAGGACCATGACCTGAGCCTAAAGCAAACGCTTAACCATCTGAGCCACCCAGGCATCCTAAGACAAATCCTTTGATGGGGACTTTTGGTTCCACAACTGTAAGGCACAACAGTCTTCTCTGAAATGGAGTTTTGGGGCAGTGAGGAATGAAACTGCCCTTCACAATGGTCTGGGCACTCGTCTTCACTGGGGGTGGAGTTACATGTCTGTAGATCGTAGGAAGCAGAGGCTGTAGGTCTTTTTCTCCTCTTGTTGGACTGCAGAGGAGACAAGATGGGGGCAAGGAGCTGAACAACTATAGGGGAGAGAGAGACAAAGCAACTGTGTTGCAGAGAGGTAGGTGGCCCTGGTGGCACAGCATCAGGCTGGAACCCCACCAGGGAGATAACCCTCAGCACCAGAATTCCCTTTTGCTCCCCTCAAAGCTTCAGTAAAACTTTGTGAAATGTTACAATCTGGTCTTAGCTGTGTTCTGGGGGAATCTAGTGTGAGATTTTTAAGAGAATAGAAAATTATTACAAGTAATTCTCATTGACTCCTGGGAAAACGTTGGGTCCTCTTTTTAAGGAAAAAAAATGGAAGCAGAAAAGCACAGAGAATTCTAGATTAGCAATCCTCCCTGATTTCTAAATAACTTTCATGTCATTTGGGATGGCAGATTATTTGCATGAACTACATTTTGTTTATTTGTTTTAAGATTTTATTTATTTGAGAAAGGAGGGGGCAGAGGGAGAAGGAGAGAGAATCTGAAGCAGATTCCCTGCTGAGCTTGACATGGTGCTGGAGCTCAGGACAACCCTGAGATCATGACCTGAGCCAAAATCAAGAGTTGGACACGTAACTGACTGAGCCATCCAGGTACCCAGTATGAACTCTATGCTTAATGCTTATACTGGAATTCTGCATTTTGTGTTGATGGCATACCCCTCCCACAGCACACCAGGTAAGGTAGCTACTGCTAACATTTTTCATTACATAGAAATAAGTAAACTTATACAAAAATTTTGATTCAAATTATCATCATGAAACAAAAAACCCTGAGCTAAGGATTGCACACAATTCGAATTATATTAGTGGGGTCCCAAATTTGTATTCCTGATTTCACTGACTGAATCCCCCAGTTTTCCCATCATTTTGCTGATGAACAGAATGCTGGTCCCCAAGTAAAATGAATTTTCAGGAAAGTGGCCCCAGTCACCAGGAAGCTTCACAATGGGGAGCCTTTCCCTGATTGCCAAGCACCTGCTCTGCCTGGATGGGGGGGCTTTTCTGGGGGCTGGGGAGCCCCTCACAGATGGTGTTTCTTTTTCCCCTCTCTTGCCTGGAGCAGAGATTCCTCCGGGTTGTAGGCTGTCAAGCAGCTGTCCTTTGGAAGCCAACCTCCCCTTTTCTCTCTGACCCTCCAGTCCACAAGTCTCTGCTCTTTGCTTGTGGTTGAAAAATTGACAAGTGCCTCATGCAAGCAGTCAGTGGGAAGTAAGGGAGTGCCACCCTTGAGCACTGCCTTTGGCATCGGAGAGTCCAACTCAACTATTTATCCTCTGTATGACCTTGGGTGAATGATTTCAATTCAGATCTGAAATAAGGGTTTGTACAGTCCCTGCTCACAGGGTTGCTGTGCTGATGACTGATATACATGTGAGTAGAGCTCAGTACAGTGCCTGGCCCATTAGTAGGCATCCAATAAAATCCAGTTACGAATATCACTTCCTGCTGGAAAGTAGAGAAAGGGGAAATCCTTTAGTTGAGTCTAAAATATAAAATCAGTACTTCCATATGAACTTCAATTAATAATAGCAGTTGTTAAACCAAGGCCTTGATAGTTTTCATTTTTGGCTTGTCTCAGAGCTGAAACAGATGAAATAAACAAGACTGAATTGTTTAAGAACGGATTAACTCCTCATTAATCAATATGTCACTAAGGTACTCTTTGAAGCAAGCCTGAAAGGCGAAGTAGACATTGGTCTGGCAGATAAGGGGCCAGCCAGGATTGCAGAGACGTGGCTGGACGTCTTTACTCCCCTGCACTCCCCACATTTGCTGTGTCTCCCCTGCCCTGGGCAGACATCATGAATCAATCACAGCATCTCATCTTGCTGAATCTCCATTCTGTCTCACGATACTCTTCTTTCTCTTTTCATTCTTCTGTGCTGAAGTATTTTAGAGCAAATCTCAGACACTGTGTCATTACAGCCCTGCAGGATAGATTTCTTAAAAACATAGACATTTTCTTCCATAACAACAAGGCATTATCACACTTAACAATTCTCAAAAAATCCTTTGTATTTTCTAATACTGAGTTCCTAATCAAATTTCTCTGACTGTCTCAAAATATTTAGGATTACGTTTAACACAGCTGTGTACCAGTGGCCAGGGTTTCAGGCAGGAGAAGTGACGTTTTCAGGCACAGGAGTCGGAAGCATCTGCAAGCTGCTCTTGGAAGAAAGGGAAGGAGGGGCCTCTCCTACCTCATGAAAGCTTTGTGCCTTCAAGGGTTTTTCCTGGGGTGTGGGAGCATCTGTTGTCTCCCTTCCTTTCTGAGGATTGCAAATTCCCTGAATCCTTTGTTCTGCCAGGAAACGAGGGGGAACTTCCTTATAAACAGGACTGTAGGACCCTAGGGTCTCCAGGTTTTCCGGGGGTGACACTAGCTGATCAGGCCCTGTGCTACCATGAGTGGGTGGGGGAGACAAGTAGGAGGGTTACGGGGACCCTCGGTCCTCAGGAAGTTGCTGATTCTATGCTGGAAGTCTGACCATAGGAGTTAGCCCTCCCCCCGTCCAGGCTGTCCCAGGTCATCAGCCCCTCCGCACTCCAGAGAGTAGATGCCCTATGTGCTTTGGAATCCAATCCCAGAGTGGCAGCAGGGACTGGCATGGATTTTCCATTTCCTGTGCATGTCTGGGAGGAGATTGGAGACTCAATTTCAGGATGCCTGGGCTTGCACAAAGGCGATGATGATGTCTATTGTCTGGGAAATGGTCCATTGTGGAGATGGGGTGGGGGCCAGCAAATTAGGGAGACTCCGATTGATGATGACTGTCAAATTCTTCCTTGGGGAGCTGAGACTGTGCTCCTGCAGACAATGGTCTGATTTAGTGCAAGATACACTGGAGTCAGAAATAACGTCCCGGGGGTGCTCCAGAGGATTTCAACTCAGATCCACAGTCCTCAGGGTTCAGCAAAGGTCAGGGGCTCGGGGGGGGGGGCAGGGCAAGAGGAGGAGCAGGGCAACCCAGTAAAGCAATGTAGGGGTCACTGGGAAACTTGGGATGGAAAAGGAGAGCTGAGGATTTGTATGTCGACTTCATGTTCTTTATGACACTCTTAGCCCTTCCAGGGAAAGTGGGACATTGATCTTTCCTGTATCTCTCTCTTTTTTATTTCTTTCTCTCCCTCTCCCTTTCCCTCTCCCTTTCCCTCTCTCCCTCCCTCTCTCCCTCCCTCTCTCCACCCCCCTTTCTTTCACTTCTTCATTCATTCACTTATTCACTCCTTAGTCCGATGACCAATTACCAAGGGCCTTCCTGTATGTCAGCCTCTGTGCCCAGAACTTAGGTTAAGAAGGTCAAAGAGGCAGGTATGGCCCCTGCCCTCCTTGGGATTTACAGGCCCAGGTAGAGACAGACATCAACCAAGTGACACAGAGGCAACAACAATGAAAGCTGGAGGAAGTGTTGTGGGAAACCAAGCGCGTGATAGAGCACTCCACTGTCTCTTTCTTGCTTCCTCCTGCGTGCCATCTACTAGTCTTCCACACATGTGCCCGGTGTGCTGTGCTGACCCGTTCCCTGCCCTTGTCCCTCTCTTCCCACAGCCTTGACTACCTGTCTCCATCCTGTGACCTCCGGCTCTGTGTTGAGCTGGCTGCCAGTGGGGGGAATTTGGGAGCTCTGGTCCAATCTCCTGGGACTCTGTGTCCAGACTCCTTGGCTGCTAGTCAGGCCTTGACCATGAGCCTCAGACGTATTTCTGTACCAGAGATCCTGTTTTTTCTTTTTAAATTTACACAGATATGTACGTTATTTTTTTTATTGAGATATGATTCATACATAGAGAAATACACAAGTTTTTATTTTGGTCAGTTTTTGCTTCATGTTTTGAGGCTGGTATTAGATACATACACATTTGGGATTGCTCTGTCCTCTTGGTTATTTGATATTTTTATCAAATGAAATGTCTCCTCCTTACCTCTAGCAGTCTTCCTTGTCTTGAATCCATTTCATCTGATATTAGTATACCCACCTCGGCTTTCTTTCTTTCTTTTTAAGATTTATTTATTTATTTATTTGTCAGAGAGAGAGAGAGAGAGCGAGAGCGCGAGCGAGCACACCAAGCAGGGGGAGTGGTAAGCAGAAGGAGAAGCAGGCTCCTTGCTCAGCAAGGAGCCTAATGTGGGACTCGATCCCAGGATCCTGGGATCATGACCTGAGCCGAAGACACATTCTCAACCAAGTCAACCATCCAGATGGCCCCCACCTTGACTTTCTTTTAATTAGTGTTTCCATGGTATATTTTCCCCCATCTTTTTACTTTTGACCTTTCTGTGTTTTTATACTTAAAGTGAGCACCTTATAAAAGGATATAGCTAGGTCTTGCTTTTTTTCTTTTTTTTAAAGATTTTATTTATTTGACAGAGAGAAACACAGCCAGAGAGGGAACACAAGCAGGGGGAGTGAGAGAGGGAGAAGCAGGCTTCCCGCGGAGCAGGGAGCTCGATGTGGGACTCGATCCTGGGTCTCCGGGATCATGACCTGAGCCGAAAGCAGTCGCTTAACCAACTGAGCCACCCAGGTGCCCCTAGGTCTTGCTTTTTTATGTCAATTTCTGCCTTTCAATTGGAGGGTTTGTTCATTTACATTTAATGTAATTATTGATTTGGTTGGATTGTAAATTAACATTTTGCTATTTGATATCTGTTTTCCTATTTTATTATTATTATTTATTTATTTTTAGATTTTTTTAAAATTTATTTTTTGACAGAGAGACACAGCGAGAGAGGTAACATAAGCAGGGAAAGTGGGAGAGGGAGAAGCAGGTTCCAGGCTGAGCAGGGAGCCCCACATGGGGCTCGCTGAAGGCAGACACTCAACAAGCCACACAGGTGCCCCCCATTTTGTTATTTTTAGAAGTTTCTTCCCTCTTTTCTTGCCTTCTTTGCATTCTTGAGACTCTTTTGTATTCTTTTTTTTCTTCTCTATTAGATTTTTTAAAAAAATCTACATTACTTGTAAAATGGTTGTTCTAGAAATTGTCACATACATTCTTAAAAGGTCTACCTTGAATCTATATTATGCCACTGTACACAGAATATAAGAATCTTACAATAGTAGATTTCCATTTCCTCCTTCTTTTGTCCTATTTTTGGCATTTATTTTATTTTTTACATATTTAATTCCCCAAATGCATTATTCTTATTTTTTGCTTTATTTTTATTTTTTTATAATTCTTTTTAATATTTTATTTATTTATTTGACAGACAGAGATAGCGAGAGAGAGAGAGTGAGAGAGAGAGAGAGCGCGCACACACAGGCAGAGAGGAGAGGGAGAAGGAGAGGGAGAGAGGCCGGCTTCTGGCTGAGCAGAGAGCCCAAGGTGGGGCTCAATCCTAGGACCCTGAGATCATGACCTCAGCCAAAGGCAGATGCTTAACCAACTGAGCCACCCAGACACCCCTATTTTTTGCTTTAAGTAGCCATTTTTCATTTAAAGAATTAAGAAAAGTCTTCCACATTCACTCATACATATTACCACTTCTGCTGCTATTTACTCTTTGATGGGGATCTTAGCTTCCTTCTGGTACCATTCCTGTACCTCCTGGAGACGAGCAGGGAGCCAATGGGGGAAGGGAGCCTGGAGAAAATAGTTGGGGTATCACTTGCCTTATTTTGTTTATAGCTACCCAGTGGGGCCCCAAAGGAGGCAGCTGTGTGTTATGGAGCTTGTTGAAGAGGCAGGGAGAGAGGAGGTGCCGGAGAGTGCAATTAGCCAACAGTTTGAGACTGATGAAGTGGATAATGAGAGGTGCTAACACAGATTTTTGTGCTAAAAAAAAGGAGATGAAAGAGAGACTGTTGTGCATTAACCTGCTCAGGCCTGATCTGTCAGGAATGACCTTCCCAAAAGGTCAAGGGCCAGAGGACTCCAAAGCTGGGCCAGTACATTCTTCCCAGGCAGCCTCCTTGGGGATTCTTACCATCATTATCCTCATCATCAACACCTGAGGTCGTATGCACCAGGTCTCACGCTGAGCAACTTTCATGCTTTACCTCACTCGATGTCCAAATCAACTGTATGAAGTTGGTTTTATTAGAACCCACTTTACAGATGAGCACTGGAGTGCAAGGAATAAAGGAATTTTCCATTGTCACTGTGGTCTGATACCAGCACCTGATAGATAAAGTCTTGGTGTTTGTCTCATGATGAAATTATACTTGGCTCCAACGAGTCGCCTCAGAAAAGCAGGGACACATCTTCCAGAACCTGCTGTGCATGAGGCTCTGTGCCAGACTCTGAGCCAAGTACGATACGTTTCTTCTGTTCTGTTTTTCAATTATTTCTAACAACACCCAGTGAGAAAGGTGCTATCTCACCCCAGTTTTACAGAAGAGGAAACTATTAGCGAAACTAAATACTTTGCCCAAAGAATCAAATCTAGCAAATCATAGAATATTAGAATATATTAAATTTCTAGCCAACAAGAATATATTGAATGCCTACCATGTGCTGGGCTTTATTCTAGGTATTTTAGATAGAGCGCCAAATAGAGTAGACACAAATCTTGCCCTCATGGACTCTTGTTCCAGTGTGTGTGCTGGGGGGGGGCAGCATGGGTAGACAATAAACAAGCCAGGTGGAGGTAAAAGATATAGAGATATAAGGGAAAATAGGCAGGGGAGGTGGGAAGGGTGGGTGTGGTATGGAAGGCATCATTTTGGATGTAAAATGTTGGGAAGGTCTCCCTGAGAATGTGACTTTTGATCAAAACCTGATGAAGCCGAGGGATTCAGACCCTGGATATGTATGGAAGAGCATTTCAAGCGAAGGGAAGAGCAAGTGCAAAGACCCAGAGGCACAGAGTGGCCAAGGTGCTCAGCTCCATGGACGGCATTCCCAGAGCAAAGCAAAGACATGAGGGTATGTTCTGGGGCTGTGCAGTGAGCAGGCCAGAAAGAGACGTGGGGGTGCGTGGCTAGAGCAGAGTGATGGAGGCAGAGAGCCATGGTCAGGAGTCAGACAAGTAATTGCAGCCAAATGTGGGAAGCTATTTTGCTCATTATATACACAGAGTCTTCTCTGATGTGAATAGAGAAGATTGATCCTCAGAAGGGCAGTTGGCCAATTTTAGCTTCCAATGTGCCCTGAGTTTTGCCTTTCTCTTGGGTTCTGCCACCCTGCTGCCTCTTGCCCTCTGACTATAGTGATCCTGCTTTAAATACCAAAGTGTCCCATCAGCTTTCTCCCTTAGCCCAGGGGAGACAACCTGACACTGTGAAAAGGACTCACCCAAAACCTGTCACTCACCCACTGGGTGACCTGAGCAAGCACCTGCCTCTGAGGTTGTCCTCTCACTTGTCCACTGAGTGACCTGAGCAAACACCTGCCTCTGGGACTGTCCTCCCTCACCTACTGAGGACCAGAGAAGCACCCACCTGACAGTGGATGTAAGGCTTGAATGAGGCAACGCCTACCTTGTGGCAGTGACAGAAGGTCATTCTCTCACCCTTGGGATGCATAACTACTCCTTCTCTTCTCCCACCCCTGGGAGTTTGGCCTTGTTTTTCTCCAACTAATCAAAATCCTACATGCTGACCTTGAGGTCCTCAAAGCTGCTCCCCCATTCTCACTGACTAACGTCTCCATGGTTCCTAAGCATTGTGTGCACTGGAGAGGCAAGGACAGGGTTTGGCATCGGGCAGATTCCTGATTTGCCTCCACCTCTGGGTGACTTTAGGAAAGTCACCAAACCACTCAGGGCCTCAGTTTCCTCATCTGTAGAGTAGAATCTGGTCATGGAGGCATTTTGAGAATGAAATGAGGTGATGCATGGAAAGCACTTAGCAAGGACAGCTCAACTCAGTGTTACCAGGAGCATTTCAGTAGGACCCACAACCTGGCCCCAGATCGACCATCTAGAGTTTATCTAAACCAGAGGTTGGCAAACTTTTTCTGCAAAGGGCCAGATAGCGAATATTTTAGGCTTTGCAGGCCATTTGGTCTCAGCTCCTCAATTCTGCCACTGTAGCTAGAAATCAGCCATAGAGGATATGTGAATGAGTGGGCGTGGCTGTGTCACGCAGTATAACTGCCCTCACTAAGCAGGTGATGAACTGGATTTGGCCATGGTTTGCCAGTCTTTGATTTAGCTCAGTACCCTTACTTAACAAAAAAAGAAGAAAGAAGCCCAGAGCCAACAAGCCACCCATCTCAGATGGCTGAGCCACCCAAGCACAGCAGGAGAGCAGGCAGGCAGGAAGCCTGACTTGGGATCCTGTCCTGAATTGTTCTCTTATTGGTCCATGTGGGCTAGCTTTTTCTCCCTCTTTGGTTTGTCAGTTGCACACATGCTGGTTACTCATTCAATATTCATCAGATTGGTTTAATATAGTCATACATCTTTGACATCCTCTTGGGAACATCTCAATTTGTCCTTTGGAGACAGCCATGAAAACAGAGGTTAAGGAAGGAATCCTGGGCTGGCCCAGCATCCCTGGATGAGTCAGGAGTTCCCTGCTTCCCAGCCCCAGAGGGTATTCTCAGCATGACAAGGACAGTCTTACTGCACCAGTATGGCAAACCTCTGCAGCCATGAAATTCTCCCTTTGGTTTCTCCAAGAAAACAATCCTCTAAAAAGAATCTCATCTATTAATATGATTATTAATCTGGAAAAAAACCACTTCTCAATAAAATGAATCTATGACAAGACAGATGTAATAAACCTGGTTAGGATTTATGACGTGCCCAGGCAGCGTTTTGCAAAAGATAATGTTCCCCTGTAATGTTGATTTGCCGGATGAGAACCATGTAATTTATTCTGTCAATGTACATAAGAAATGTTATCTGTGTGGGGAATGACTGATGGCCTCATGAAAGCTGGCAGGGAAACAAATAAAACAATTTGGGCCTTAAAAATATAATCACCTAATGATCACGTCTCAGCATTTGCAATGGAGAGAATAGGACTGCGGAGCTGTGTCTACCATGAATTTGAGGTCCAGATTTGGGACCATTTACCCTTGGGCTTGGCACCAGAGGGCAGCCTGGAGTCCTAAGCATCTCTCTTGACTCCGGATTCCTCTCTCTGGGCCCTTGCTCAGGTTGTTCTGGCTCTTCTTCCACTTCTCCTTCAAGGTCTGGCCCAGCACGTCTCTCCTCCCTTGTGACCTTCTGTGCCTGGAGCTCCTCAGACACATACCGTGGCAACAACAAGGATTTTTCCTTCCTAGGACTCTTGCACTTACCTTCTGGACCTCCTTTATTCAGCTCAGCACTTGTTCCCTTGGAACTGAGTGATTGATGTCATCTCCACTTTGAGATGGTTCATCTCATCTTGGTTCAGCATCCTCCAAAGGAAGGATCATTTCATGAGTGCTCATGGGTGTTTGCTTAGAGAATTAATGCTCAGAGGTAGAGCTCATGTTTGCTGAATACTCCAGATGCATCAGGTGCTGGACTAGATACTTTATAATAAGGGCACATTAATGGAACCACCTGGGAGGTAGGTACCTTTGTTGCTCCTTTTTGAACTGGGGCTCAGAGGCCACCCTACTTGTCAAAGATTACACATTTAGCAAGAAAAGGAGGAGTCAGGTTTCAAATCCAGATTGCAGGGTCAACTGTGATTGAGTATTGAGTGAAATCCTCACCCTGTTTTCCTTCTTCATAGTGACCGCCCCCTCCTTGAAAACCTTTCTTCTCATGGTTTCCATATTCTGGGCTCTCCTGGTTTTCCTCCCACTTTTCTGAACAATCCTCATTCTTCTTTCCATAGCCTTCATCCTTAAATCTTAGTGTCCATCAGTCTTTGTGCTCAGCCTTTCTTCCTCACTCAGCAGCATCTTATTCACCACTTAGCTTTCAATGCAGGGTCTTGTCTCTCAGTTTTCCATCCATGTCCCAATCTCTCTACCTACAGTGCAACCCGAAGTGCACATTCCTAATGCATTTCAACTCCAATATGTTTAAAACTGAATTTATCGCCCCTGGTCCCACAGCTGACTGTTCCCCAAATCTGTTCCAACTTCCATGTTTCTATTCTCAACGATTGGCAGCACTTCTATCCACCTAAAACAAAACATAGATTTCTGAAGAGAGGTCAGAGTGCAGGACTGAGGACCAGGCAGGCCTCTCACCAGGGCAAGGCCAGCTAGGAACTGACTGTGCAACACAGGGCAGTCCTGAGGAGGATGTGATGGTCAAGGCACCAGATGTGGCGCAGGAAGCCCTATATCTCCAAGATACAAACCTAAGGCCTATAGAGGAACCTGGATATGGGAGATATCATAGGGCCTAGATAGGTAGGCTTAAGACCATCCACCATGACTGAGCCATTGGACCTTGAGTGAGGTGATATGACTATATCATTTGAGGTTTGGTTAGAAAAAGAATCCACTCAGGATGATCTGAATGAAGAGGTCCTAATGGATAGACTACTTATAAAGGTAAGGGAAGAATTGAAGGAATCATCAAGGGACCACCCAGAAAGGTACAGCAGCAGAGAGTTTACACCTGCTATAGAGTGAAAGACAAAAGGAGGAAACAATGTTCCCAGGGCCCAGTGAGAGTCAGAGCCAGGAGGATGGTGGGTAAGAGCTCTTAGTCAAGAGGGAGGTAGCTTCTGCCAGAAACATGGGGACAATGCAAGAAGTAGTGGAAAAGAAATTATCTGTCTTCTTTCTCCTCCTACCTTGTCAGTGACTCCCATTGATTGAACCTAGAAGCAAGGTCCAATTCCTGGGTCATGGAGCAGTTGAGAAATGGAAACAGAGTTAATCTGGGGATAAGGAGAGACCAACACAGTGACTCATTATTCAGTCTCCTAGTGCAGAATTGACTCATATACTGGCTGGTCTGTAGGCTAGGCCATAAGCGGATCCAGTTTTGAGATCTGGAGAGGCAGAGGCAGCAGAGGAAGATGGGGAGGCCCCTCATGGAAAGGGAGGTCTCCCTAGTTAACTCTCTGTCCTTACCTTGCTTGACTTCAAGCAAAGATCAAACATGGAGTCTGGACTCTGATAAGGTTGAGACCATGACCCCAGGATTTAGTTTTCCTAAGGATAGAATAGAACATTAGATGAAAGCAGCAATACTCAAATGGTGTTTCAGGGAGCTCCAAAGCTTAGCAGAGATGCTTCAAGTGTCATTGTGTGTGTAGAGGAGGAGGCAAAAAGAATTGGTTTGGAAGGACCCCTGACAAATCCTAATCCAGCCAGCTGGTTAGTGCAGAAATCTTCCTTGCATTTGACTTCAGAAGAGCAGCTCAGATGAACTAAATTTGGAGCATTTCAGCCTGGATCTGTCTAATGCCAGAGAAAGAGGTATGGTAACAATAAAAGCTTTTGGCAAGCTTAGACTGAGGTCCATGATCCAAGAGGCAAGATATTGGGAGGCAGTTAAGGTAGGTCCCGGGCATGGCCTGGAAGATATTATGCACCAAGCTGGGTTGTTGGGGGGAAAAGAGGAAATAAAAAAAATAATTCAGTGGAGAGAAAAGATAGAAACATGTTCAACCAAGTATACTTCTCTGAGGATCTCCTGGCCAAGCCCTAAGTTGTTTGCCAGATTGGTTGTTTCTTCAGACATAAATGGAAATGCTTCCAAGATGGGTGGAGAGGGACAAGTTTTAACCAAATTCTTTGATGCATAGAAATGCTGTCCTTCAGGGAGAGCACCTGCCAGCCCCCTCAGAGCTTCCCAGGTCCCATTAGCACTCGCCCTGGTTCTGAATAATGCCCTTTTTAGATCTTCCCCAATGGCTAGCATCTTCTGCTCTCTGCTGGTTTGTGCTGGGGTCCTGGGCAGCCCAGCTCAGTAACTGTGGCTTTTGCCAGCCTGTCTCTGGCTTCTACTACTTGGGCGCTCTTCTTCCTTATTCTATCGATGTCACCACGTCAGTCTCTCCCAAGGCTGACACCTGCTCTGGGGTTCTGCCCTGAGCAACATTTGCCCAGTTTAAGAGATCTCACCTCTGACTCCAGGTTTTAGAAGCCCCTACCCCTGCACAAGTCTCCCCACCAATCCTGACCAGGACGCATGGAATTTCTAGCATAAGTTTCAGTCACAACCACAAAAGGATCTGCTCTTTGCTGCAATGTGCATGAAAAAAAAAACCCTGAAGAACAGTTAACCAACACCTTTGCATGTACAAAATAGTTTAAGTTGTTTGAATATAGCTTCCAATCATCGTAGTGGCAAACAGTTATCAAGAAATTACAATGAGCCAGACACTGTGTCAGGTTCTTCACACACATACCCTCTCAGGGTTATTATCCTTCTTAGGATAATACACAAAGGAGGAGACTGAGGCTCAGAGAGGAAGTACCTTGCCCAAGGTCACACAGCTAAGAATTGATGGAGCCTGGGTCTTCCTGTTGGAGTTTGTGTGCTGAAAAACTATTCAATACAATTTTGGGCTTGGGGAGGAAGTGAAAAGTTCCTCCACCACTTCTGAAAGGGCCCTCCTCAGCCACAAATTGAGCAAATGGTACAAAAATGCACACGAGTGACCGAGAAAGTCCAATAATCAATAAGGCATCATCTTCAAGAAGCAGAACAATTAACTGAGGGAATGGAATAGCTCTCCTGTCTCTAAAATAATGGGCTCATATTAATTTAAAAATATTTTCACCTCATTGTTCATGATAAGAAATCCAAGTTTGGTTCCTTCTGCTTGGATCACTCCTCCTTGTCTCTTGCTGGCTGGCCTTTTCTCATCCTTTGGGTCTTGACTTGAAAGTCACTTCCTTAGAGAAGCCTTCTGTGACCTTCCAAACAGAAAGCAGGTCTGCCCCAAGGTTCTGTGCTAGCCCTTGGTTCCTTTCCTTCATAGCAGTTATTTGCATACCATGATTTGCAACTGTGTGTGTGTGTGCACACATGCATGTGTGTGTGTGATTGCTCTGTCTCCCCCACTCGATTATAAGCTTGGGGAGGCTACAGATGCCCTCCCATGCAGTCACCCCTGTAGAGCCCACACCCAGCACCATGTCTAGTATGTGGCAGGCACATAGCAGGCATTTGTCAGAAAAATGGCTGAATAAGTCTGATGTATTCTTATTTACCAGAGTTCAGAAATTCATTTTTATGTTCTCTGATCTTATTTAATAACATATCACTAAGAACAACTTGATATCCATTGCAATATGTAAACTGGGAAATCATGTAAATGTGGTTATTACTTTCTGGCTCTCAGTGATGCTTCTGTGTTCTTAGAAGGGAGAGAAACAGAATAAGAGAAAGAGCATTGCACTGGGAGCTGGAGATCTGGGTATGAGCCCTGGCTTTGTGGTTTACTAGCTGTGGGACCTTAGACATGACCTTTCCCCTCTCTGGTCGTGAGTTTCCTCAGCTGTAAAATGAGCTTGGACCAGCAGCTCTCTAAGGTCTCTTTCAGCTCTAAAAGTTTAAACTCTGAGGATTGCATAGACTGAACTTGTATGTGGCTGAAATGATTGAATCAGGGGCATCAAAGTGCATTTTGGGCTGTGCTGGAACTGGAATGGCATTTTTTGGGATCCAGTCCCAACCTAAAGCAGGATGGCTTCTTGTGTCATCTTCAGTGTAATAGGAGCCTCCCAGGCCCTGCTGTGCAGTGTTGCAAGTGGAGGGCAGAACTACTCCCCTTCCTCCCTGATTGGGCTTGTCCTTTGTCTGCCCCATCCACCCCAAGAAGCCCTGCCAACAAAAGCTGGTAAGGAAGAAACTGCAGAAGAGGAACAATTTTCCCCCTTTTATCCCCCACTGCCATCTCCTTGTCTTCAGACCACAAGCATCCAACTGCTACTTGCTGACTGGATTTGAATGAGAGTAAGGGAAGATGCATTGTGATGTCCCAGGCACCATGACCCGAGGAGCCTGGAGGAGTCTGGGGCTGCAGAGTCTGTCTGGGCCAATGCTGCAATGCCTATTAATCGGTATTTAAGTAGCGTGGAGTGGCTGCCGCCGCCGCTGAGCTCAGCCCGGGCCCAAGGAGCCGGGAGCTGGGTTAATAACACCTTATTTAGCAGAAAATTCCACTCCGCTGGAGCATGTTTCAGAAGAGTTTGATTTGAATGAGGATTGATGTCAATCGTGCAAGGCAAAGGCGCCTGAAGCTGCTGCCACAGCCGCCACCATAAAACGAGCCATTTGCAGTGACCGCGGGGATGCATGCGGAACACTGCAATGCCCTGTGTCCCTCCATCCCCACCTGGCCATGCAGGTTTGTCCATCCTGGAGGGGTAGAATGGACAGCCTTTAGAGCACCAGCCAGCGGGAACCCTGGTGCACTGGAGATTCCAGGGCATATTTTCGGTTTTGGGTCCAATAGACCAGATTTCAAAATTAGAGCTGCCAGTTCTTAGTCGTGTGATCCTAGGCAAGTTGTGTAATTTCTTATGGTCTTGGTTGACTCGTGTCTGCCATGGAGGTATCGATGCCTACCTTACAGAGCTGATGGAGGATTTAAAAATGGTGAGTTAGGGAACCAACACTCTCACGGCCATGGAGTTGGCCCTAAATTCACTGAGGTCTCATCTCACTCCTGTTGCAGGTCAAGATAGGGATGTGGGGAGAGGGGGAAGGAGTGTGGATTCAGGAGCGAGTTTAGAAGAGCTCTTCTACCCTCTCCAGCTATGGGGGGGTGGGTCTCGCTGTGACTTGCCTCCAAGGCTTCTGCTCCAGCCTCTGGTTTATGGGATCCCTTGAACTTAGTGCTAGTGAAGAATCAGACCCTGTTTACCCTGGCACCCAAAAGTGGGGTTGGCAGGGCTTGGTGGCTTCAGGTCTAGGGGTGTCTTCAGAAGTCCATATTAGAGATAGTATTGTTGGATGGCTGGGTTCCATAGATCTTTCTGGTAAAGGTGATGAATAAATGTCTGCTCTTACTGTGATTCTCAACTTGCATTTTACAACCCTGCATATGCAGTGTGCTGTTGGAGAAAGCAACCCGGGGGAGGCGGGGAGCAAAGAGACCTGTGTCCTATAGTTTCCTGAGTACATGGCTCACTCCAGGACCTTGGGCCCTCAGGGGTCCCATCAAAGACCCAAAGCTAGAGTCTCCAACAGCTGTAATGTTCTCAGATTTTGAATCCAAGCAGGGGAGAAGTTCTGTCATTGTCTTCAAAGCCCTGCTGGGAGCCAAGTCCCCCTTTCAAGGCAGGAATTAAGGGCCAAGTCTGCATGATTTGTAGCTGCAGAAGACAGGGCCCTGAGAGGGGGCACATGGCTCCATTGTGTCTTCACAGAAGGGTTTTGCAAGGTCCTCTAAAGAGGGCCCAAAGCAGTTTTCATGTTTATTTTTTTATTTTTCATGTTTATTTTTAACTCTCTTTGGGCCTGCTGTTCTTGATGGTACTGGTTTTAATTCTTCTTCTCTGGCCCTTTCATATGGGCGCTGGATGACAAGGCATGGGCATGATTGTGTTTGCCCAAGTACAGATAAGATCACTCTTGGCAGATTTGCTGAGCCCCAGCTCCCAAAGAGAAATGGAACATAATAAACAGATACCATGGGGAATAAATAGGGAGGATTAAATCTGAACAAAGGCAGGAACATCTGGGACATACAAAAGCTTGTTCAGAGAATTTCTTGGGAGAGAAAGAAATGAAGAAGAAAACAGTTCACTTCACTCTTACCTGGCTTCTCTCCTGGGCTCCAGGAATATAATGCAATCAGAGACAGCCTCTTGAGAGGGGCAGGTGAGGTTGAAGCAGAGAAGAATCCGTGGTCCTGAAGGATCCCAGGTGGCAAAGCTCCCATTGGCCCCCTGGCTGTTCCTGTAGAAGAGGCCAAGGAACACTCAGGCCCCCAGCCCCTGATGTTAGCCCTTGTTGCTTCTCCCCAAGACTTAATTCACACCCCCATTGGGGGTCCCCTAATCCTCCTCTCTCACAAAGCCTCCTTGGACTGCCCAGAGACAAGCAAGCACCCTCTGTTCTTCTTTGAATTGTATTTGGGCTGATTCCCTTCAGATCTACTTGTCTGATAGAGCATAAGCCCTATTTCAGCTCCTAGTTGACTGAGTAGACCAGGAGAAAGAAAAAAAATATATATATATTATGTGAGTCTCTTAGACTGATCTGCTTCTTCACAGTCATGCTGCTCTTACTGCTTTGGTTCTGGCAACCATCACTTCTCCCCAGTAAGATTCTTTTAACTGTCCTCTTGCTGCCTGTTCCATTACTTCAATCTACTCTTAATGCAGAGGCTGGACACATCCTAAAAAAAAGATCTGATTGTGTTAGGCCTCAGTTAAACTCCTGATGAAAAGGAAGAACTTCTGTAATGGAAGAGTAAGAACTCTCAGAACATTGATCTTCCCTAAAAGAAAGGAAAACACTGGAAAAATGGACAAAAACCAGTATTTTCAGAATGCTGGAAATTAATAAAGGTTTACAACAATCCAAAGAATGTTTACTCTGGGAAAATGGCTTAATCTCAGCAAGAAGAATGAGCTTTGTGGCATTTTATCTTGTCCTATTCCCATGCCTCTTTACCCAGCTCTAGGATAGCCTTGAGAACTAGCAGCAGGACAATCACAGTAGCTGTGAAAACCAGCAGCCTAGCAGTCACTGAATGGAGAAATATGAGTTTAGAGCTTCTCCAAAGCTCTATCCTCAGAGAATTTTCACTATTTGACTTGCACAGCAGTTTTCATGAAAGGGCTTGTCTTTCTTTGTTTTGACACAGAGCTTGTTCAGCAAGCCCCTTCATCTGCACAGCATTTGTCAAAAACAATCAGAGGCAATTGTTTAACATTACAGTTACCTGAGGTGGTAATACCTGTTGGGCAAACAAGAGGTTGGCCAGAAGTCTTAAGTTTGGTGAATGAGATGTTCCCATGGGGAGCTTTGAAAAGCTCTGACATATTCCTAGGGATTTAGAAGGCCACATATACGTGCAGGGCCCTGTGTATCCCTAGGAAGGCCTTGAGAAGGCTCCAATCTCTCACTTCTGGCTGATCTTAGGACCCGGCACAAGCAGAAATTGATGGGTTCAGGCAGAGTTGAAAATTACCAGAGACTTTGAAGTGTGCAACAACATATACACAGAGCCCCTCAGAAAAAGATGGAAGGCTTATTTATTGAAACCATGTAAGGAAATCTCTTCGGTCATTGATAATAACTAAGCTAACTAAGCAGAGATTTCAGTGGCTGCATATGACAAATAATACAGACTTTATAGAACTATATTGGAAGAGTAACTACATAAGCAGTAATAGTAACAACAACAAAAAGCAACAATGAAAAACCCTATGGAGGGGAGGGAGTCTTATTTGAAGAGTTGTTACAATATATTATTTAAAATGTTTCATTCTCTGGCGGCGCCTGGGTGGCTCAATTGATTAAGCCACTGCCTTCGGCTCAGATCATGATCCCGGAGACCCGGGATCGAGTCCCACATCGGGCTCCCTGCTCGGCGGGAAGCCTGCTTCTCCCTCTCTCGCTCCCCCTGCTTGTGTTCCCTCTCTGGCTGTGTTTCTCTCTGTCAAATAAATAAAATCTTTAAAAAAAATGTTTCATTCTCAACAAAAGTATGATACCTACAAAGAAACAGGAAAAATGATCCATACACAGGAAAAATGCAGTCAATAGGAATTCTCCCTTAGGAAGTCCAGAAGTTAGACTTCTAGACAGAGACTTTAATCATCTATTATAAAATGTTCAAAGAACTAAAGGAAAATACTTCCAAAGAATTAAATGAAAATATAAAAACAATGTGTCACCACATAGAGAACATCAGTAAAGGGATGGAGATTATTAAAAAAAAAAAAGAGCTAAATAGAAATTCTGGAGTTGAGAAGTACAATGACTGAAATAAAAAATTCACTAATCTCTATAGTGTATTTGAATTTGCAGAGAAAAGATGAGTGACCTTGAAGATAAGTCAATTGAGATCATCTATTCTGAGGAACAGCAAGAAAAAGAATTTTAAAAAATGGAAGAACCTCAGAGACCCATGGGACACCATTAACAATACCAACATGTGCATAGTGGGAGTCCCAGAGGGGAGGAGAGAGGGGCAGAAAGAATATATAAATAAACCTCTAAAACTTCTCAAATTAGATGTAAAAAATTAATCTACACATCCAAGAACTTCAAAAAATTTCAAGCAGAATAAATTCAATGAGATCCACACCTAGGCACATCATAGTTAAATGGTCAAAAGTCAAAGACAAAGAACGAATCCCGACAGCAGGAAGAGAAAAGTGACTGGTCACAGACAAGGGATTCTCAATAGATTAAAAATTGACATCACATCAGAAACTATGGAGGCCAGAAGGCAGTGGGATGACATATTCAAGCAATGAAAGAAAAAGGTCAACCAAGACATTCCAGCAAAACCATTCAAAAATGGAGATATTAACAGATTCCCAGATAAACAAAACCTGAGAATTTGTTGGTAGCAGACCTGCCCTACAAAAAATACTAATGGGAGTCTTTCAGGATGAAGTGAAAGGACGCTAGACAGTAACTTGGAACTACACAAATAAATAAGAGCACCAGTAAAGATAACTACATAGGTTAACATAAAAACAATATAAATGTGTTTTTGTTCATAATGTTTTTATTCTCATATTTGATTTTAAAACACAGTAGCATAAAGCAACAATTATAAAATTGTGTTGTTGAAGAGCTTATAATATGTAAAGATCTAATTTGTATGACAGTAAAACAAAGGTGGAGGGAAAAAAGATATATTGAAACAAAGTTTTTGCATATTATTGAAATTAAGTTGGTATCAGTTCAAACTAATTATTTTAAGTTTAGATGTTAATTACAATTCCCAGAGAAACCACTAAGAAAATAACTTTAAAAATATTTAAAAAGCAATAATAGGGAATTAAAATAATACACTTTCTAGTGTACTTCTAACATAAATAGAAACACAGAGGGCCAAAAACCATAAAACATGTAGAAAACAAATAGCAAATTCCAGCAGTAACTCTTACCTTATCAGCAATTACTTTTAATACAAATGGATTAGACATCCAATAAAAGGCTGAGATGGCAAAATGAATAAAAATACATGATCCAAGTATATGCTATCTACAAGAGACACACTTTAAAAGATTCAAAGACATCAATTAGAAAAAGATATGCCATACTAACATTAACTAAACAAGACCTGGAGAGGCTATCCTAATATCAGACATGTAGATTTTTTAAATCTTTTTTTTTAAGATTTTATTTATTTATTTGACAAAGAGAGAGAGATCACAAAATAGGCAGAGAGGCAGGCAGAGAAAGAGGGGGAAGCAGGTTCCCTGCTGAGCAGCGAGCCCGGTGTGGGACTCGATCCCAGGACCCTGAGATCATGACCTGAGCTGAAGGCAGAGGCTTAACCCTCTGAGCCACCCAGGCGCCCCTAATCTTTTTTTTTTTTTTTTAAGATTTTATCTATTTATTTGACAGGCAAGAGATCACAAGTAGGCAGAGAGGCAGGCAGAGAGAGAGGAGGAAGCAGGCTCCCTGTTGAGCAGAGAGCCTGACGTGGACCTTGATCCTAGGACCCTGAGATCATGACCTGAGCCAAAGGCAGAGGCTTTAACCCACTGAGCCACCCAGGCGCCCCAGACAAGTAGATTTTAAGAAAAAAAATTGTTGGTACAAACAGAGAACATTTTATAATGATGTCAATTTCTCAAAAAGACATAACAATATAAACATACATATACCTAATAAGGTCCCAAAATACATGACGCAAAACATGCTAGAATTGCATAAAGAAATAGACAATCCCAAAATAAGACTTGGAGACTTCAACACCTCACTTCCAATGGGATAGAAAAACTGGGCAGAAGATTAACAGGGAAGTAGAGGACTTGAACAACACCATGAAGCAGACATATGTGAAACGTTTTGCCCAATTAACAGCAGAATACATTCTTTTCAAGTGTGTATGGATTTTCTCCAGGTTAGACCACATGTTAGGCCACAAAGCAAGCCTCAGTAAATTAGAAAGAATTAAAATCATGCAAAGAATGTTCTTTGACTGTGAGGGAATAAAATTAGAAATCAATAACAGAGGAAGTGTCAGAAATTCAAATATAGGGAAATTAAACAACACATTTTCAGGTAACTCATGGATCAAGGGGAAAAATTACAAAGGAAATAAGAAAACATTTTGAGATGAATGAAAACAAAACCACAATATACCAGAATGTGGGGACTGCCGCTCAAGTAGTCTAGAGAAATATTTGGCTATTAGCATCTATATTACATCAGAAGACAGACCTTAAACCAATACCATAGTTTCCACCTCAAGAAAGTAGTGAAAGTAGGGCAAAGTAAACCCAAAGCAAGCAGAAAGAAAGAAATAATGAAGATAAGAGTAAATAATAAAGACAAATGAAATGGAGAATAGAAAAACAATAGAGAAATTTAATGAAATCAAAGTTGATTCATTTTTAAATACCAATGAAATCAACAAACCTTGAGATAAACCATCCAAGAAAAAAAAAAAGAGGGATTATTCAAATTATTTAAATGAGGAATGAAGGATAAGACATTACTACAGATCTTATAGAAATAAAAGGATTATAGTAGTACTACTAGGAACAGCCACACGCCAACAAATTAGATTATTTAGATGAAATAAAAAAGAATTCCTAGACAGACAGACAGACACAAATGACTGAAAATGACTTAAGAAGAAAAAGAAACTCCAGGGGTACCTGGGTAGCTCATACGGTTAAGCATCTAACTCTTGATTTCAGTCAGGTGGTGATATCAGGGTTGAGATCAAGTGCTGTGTCAGTCTCCATGCTCAGCAAGGAACCTGCTTGGGATTCTCTCTTTCCCTCTGCTGCCCAGAACCCCCCACCCCATCTCAAACCCCCACCTCCAAGAAAGGAATGGAGAGAGGAAGGGAGAAAGGAAGAGAAAAAGAAACTCTGAATAGACCTATTGCAAGTTAAGAGATTGAATTAATTAGAAACAACAACCATACTTCCAATGAAGAAAAGCTCGCGTTCATATGGTTTTACTGGTAATTCTACATAACATTTAAAGAAGAATTAATCCCAATCTTTCATAAATCTTTACAAGAAACAGAAGAGGAGGAGATCCTTGCCCACTCATTCCATGAGGCCAGTATTATCTCAACACCAAAATCAGACAAAAACATCATAAGAAAACCACAGACCAAAATACCTTATGAATACAGACACAAAATCCTCACCAAAATACTGACAAAATCAATCAAGCAATATATAAAAGTGATTATACACCATAACTAAGTGGAAAATATTCCAGGAATGCAAACAAATCAATACGATGCACTATATTAATAGACTAAAGGACAAAAATAACATCATTATCTCAATAGATGCAGAAAAAATATTCAATAAAACCCAATTCTTTTTTAAGATAAAAGCATTCAATAAAAAAGGAATAAAGGGGATCTTCCTCAACTTAATAAATGGTATCCTCAAAAACCCACAACTAATATAACAGTAAGAGACTGATTACTTTCCCCCTAAGATTAGAAATAAGACAAATATGTCCACTTTCATGACTTGCATTTTGCATTGTAATGGAGCTTCTTGCCAGGGTAAATAGGAAAATAAAAGAAAAAAAGAGAAACATCCAGACTGGAAAGGAAGAGATAAAACATTCTCTATTTGCAACTGATATGATATTGTGTACAGTATATAATAAGAAATACACACAGACGCACAGACACAGACACAGACACACACACACACACACACACACACACACACTCTATTAGAATTGGTCCAACATGGGGTGCCTGGGTGGCTCAGTTGGTTAGCAACTGCCTTCGGCTCAGGTCATGATCCCAGAGACCCGGGATCGAGTCCCACTCAGCAGGAAGCCTACTTCTCCCTCTCTCACTCCCCCTGCTTGTGTCCCCTCTCTGGCTGTGTTTCTCTCTGTCAAATAAATAAAAAAAAAATCTAAAAAAAAAAAAAGAATTGGTCCAACATAGTTACAGAACATATGATCGATATACAAAAATCAATTATATTTCTATATATTATCAATAAACAGTCCAAAAGTGAAGTTAAGAAAAAAACTGGTTTACAATAGCATAAAAAGAATAAAATACTTAGGAATAAGTTTAACAAAAGTGCAAGACCTGTACATCGAAAACTATAACTGAAAAATATTGTTGAAAAGTTAGAGGATCTGAATAAATGAAGACATTTTTTTGTTTGTGATGGGAAAATTTAATACTCCTCAAATTGATCTATAGATTAAATGTCACCTATATCAGAATATCAGCTGATTTCTTTTAGAAATTGACACGTTGATTCTAAAATTCATATGGAATTACAAGAAACTCATAGTGGCCACAAGTACCTTGAAAAAGAAGAACAAAATAGGAGTACTCGCTATTCCTGATTTGAAAACTTATTATAAAATATCTATAATCAAGACAGTGTGGTGTTGGCATTAATATAGACATATTGATCAATGGAACAGTCTGGAAATAAACTCGTATATCAATGGCCAATTGAATTTTGACAAGGTGTCAAGACAATTCAATGGGGGAAAGAATGGTCTTTTCAACAAATGGTGCTAGAACACTGGAGGGCCACATGCAAAAGAACGAAGTTGGACCCCTACCGTAGACATATACATAAGGTAACTAAAACTGGATCCAAGATCTTGGCTATCAAGGTGTGTCTTCAGCCTTTTCCGGTAGGACTATGAACAGAAGCTCTGCAGCTTCATCCCAGGATATGATAAGGCATAATCTTTTTTTTTTTAAGATTTTAATTTTAAATAATCTTTACACCCAATGTGGGGCTCGAACTCACAACCCCAAGATCAAGAGTTGTACACTCCACCAACTGAGCCAGCCAGACACCCCTAATAAGGCATATTCTGTTGTTATTCAGTAAGTACACTTTCTCTTTGAGCTCCTAAGGTGTGGGTTTGCACTGGCGATTTTCAAACTCTAAAACTGCTGGAGAAGTCTCCCAGATGACAGCCTGGGTCTTTAAATTCTGTATATTCCAAATTCCTTCCTTACAAGTCTCTCTGAAGCAGCCGCCTGTCATCACCCTGAACCTTGGGGCTGTCACCTACCAGCCTGCCACTCACCCAAGTGAGAAGCCTGGCTGTCAGCCTGACTCCACCCCCCATGTCGGCT
The DNA here is from genome assembly GCA_004023965.1 of Spilogale gracilis. Lineage (NCBI taxonomy): Eukaryota > Metazoa > Chordata > Mammalia > Carnivora > Mephitidae > Spilogale > Spilogale gracilis. Next base: position 10,294 of record PITA01017746.1, on the reverse strand, counting down.
CCCAGGAGTGCATTCTTCTTCCAGAAGTCTCACCACCAGGCCACGTCTCTGCTGGCCTCAGCCTCCAGCATCTCCCCTTTCCTGTTGCTCTGCACACGTGGCTGTATGATGCTCTCCCAAATCCTGCCTGGACATCCCCTAAGGCAACCAACATCAGTCAAGCAGCTACTGCATGTCAGTGGACTGTGCTGAGAACTTTATATTTTAATTCATTCTCACACCAGTCTCAAGAGAAGGTTTTCATTTTGTCTATTTTACAAACAAGAAATTGGAGGTTCCAGGAGGTTAAGTAACTTTCCATTCTGTCCCTCACTCTGTACGGTAGGTCAGGCATTAAAGTCAGGTCTGTCTGGCCCCTGCTCTCTCAAGGACACGGATGGGGTCTGGCCATCCCCCTGTTCAGAGAACTTCCATATGTCATATGTCTTATTTCCCAGAGATCAAGTCCAAAGTTTTCTCTTTGCCACTCAAGGCCCTCCATGAGCTGACACCAACTTAGAATGCCAGCTCAATTGGCCAGCTGAGGGCTCATATTTTCCTTTTGTTCCTATTTTCATTTTGTTCCTATTTTTCCCTTGCAGAGAAAAGTTCTCCCTCTTCTGGCTGGAATGGTCCCTGAGGTCTGCCTGCTATGGGCTTTCCCTGAGTGCAGGCAGGAGAGCTGCCTTTAGCTCTGTCTTAGGAGAAGGGCTTTGGCACATTCAGGACCTGCTTCTTGGAAGGGAGGGGCAGAGGGTGGGGGAAGGGAGGGAAAGCAGTGTATCTGTGATGACCAAATCCAGCAGTCATTATTGGGAATTATTAAGATGTCTATATAATTTATGATCCAAGTGGAACAACATGTGAAAGTTAAAAGGGTATTATTAATAACTGGGCTGGGACAACAGGCAGGAGCCAGGATTCTCTTGAGTGGCCACACCTTGGTCACCACTCCTATTCCGAATCCCACTTTCCCAAGACAGAAGTCAGAACACACTTTCCCAGCCCTGATGTCAGTGACCCGGGAGGTACGTGACTCGGGATCATGCAACTAGCTCCATTGATGAACTGTTTTGGTTCAGAAAGGGACACACAGAGGAAGGAGGTGCCTTGTGAATGCCCTGCTCTCAGCGGGGGGCCGGGGGCCAATGAGCTTTCAGAAACATCTGTGACACAGCCCCTGGGGCTGCACTCCACGTTCCGTGCCTGCGCCGGGGACCGGGACCCTATCCGCAACTGGGCCAGCCACTCCACTTGAATGTAGTGTTGTAGACCAGCTGTCTGGGCTTCTCTGAAATTCTCTGAGTTATCCAATAACTTCTGGTACATTTATTTTCTTCTAGAACCAGTGAGAGTGGGTTGTGTGTTCTGACTCATGCAGGAGGGAAATGTGTAGGCTTTTGTTGTTGTTGGTTTGTTTGAGCTGTGTGAGTGTGTATGTGTGCATGTGTGTGCGCGTGTGTGTGTGATTGAAGCAAATTTTCCAAAGCTAGATGGTAGCAGCCTCGAGGCTGCAAGGACTAGAGTTGAAATCAGTTGTTCACAGCCCTGGGCCTTGCTAGGGGGCTCGCGAAGGTTCTCAGGCAGCTGCGAGAATGTGGCTCCCCCACCCAGCATCTGCTCGGCTCTGCACAGCCGGCAGCGTCACAAACCTCACCTTCCGTCCTGCTTTCCCATCCCTGGCCTGCTTCTATCCCTTTTCTTCACTTGTTTCTCTGAGAACTTGCTGTCCGACCTTGGTGGGAGCTCCCTTGAGGACAGGGACTCTTGAGGGGTCCTGGTCCAGCCAGCGGGTGCCTTCGCTTTGTCCAGTGGCCTCTAGCCCCAGACAAATCTCCCGGGCTCGGTATTCCGGGCTAAGCAACCCCAGCATCAGCTTAATTTGGTCTTTGCCACGTGCTTCCAAACCCAATTCAAATTCCTTCCCCTGCCTCAGGTCTGTCTCGTGCATCCAGCTCAGTGTTGTCCCCCATGTACTTCCGCACCCTCCATAGCGCCCAGTGTCCCGATCCCATCTAGTTATTAAACACGGTGTCTTCTTTAGAACTGTATCATGATCTCTTCCTTCAAAATGATCGCATTTGTCATGGGATTCTGTCTGATTTCCCTCAGTAGATGGCAAGCTCTTTGAGGGAAGAGATTATGCCTTATATTCCTAATTTCCTCTCCTTACTTCCGTTGATGGCATTAACTGACTATCTTCATTGTAGGAGATGTCCAAAAATATTTGTTGAAAAAAGAAAACCCAAATGGGAAGTCAAATCAAGTGAAAAGTAAGAAGACCCAAGCTGTTTGCCTCGGTTCTCTCTGCTTCCCCATCCCTGGCTGAAGAACTCAGGCCCTCTGTGGTCATGCTGGGTACAGGCTGGGTTCTGGGCGGGTCCACGCGGGAAGGTTCATTCTGCAGTGAAGTCACAAGTTACCCGTGGAGGAATAATGCAACTGAAGAGGATCTTCTGTTCTCCTCTGCTCCTGGGGATGGCTGCTCTTGGGGGCCGGTGTGGGTTGTGTCCAGGTCTGCTGGGGCGCACCCATATTAAAGGCGGTGTGGTCTGCAGTTTGAGAGCAGAAGCTCCAGGGTCAGGCCCCCTGGCTGTGATTCCCAGCTCCTCCACTCTCGGCTTTCACACTTTATTTTATTTATTTATTTATTTTTAAAGATTTTATTTATTTGACAGAGAGAAACACAGCCAGAGGGGGAACACAAGCAGGGGGAGTGGGAGAGGGAGAAGCAGGCTTCCCGCCGAGCAGGGAGCCCGATGTGGGACTCGATCCCGGGTCTCCGGGATCATGATCTGAGCCGAAGGCAGTGGCTTAACCAACCGAGCCACCCAGGAGCCCTCGGCTTTCACACTTTAGACAAGTTATGGAATCGCTATGTGCCTCAGTTACCCCATGTGTAAAATGATGCCAAGAATCATATCTACCTTCTGGGATTGTTGTGAGGATGAAATTATCTAGGGTACAAGAAATGCTTAGAAGGTACTTGGGAAAGTGCAGCTAGGAGCATTATTAAAAATGATAATGTTAGGGGCACCTGGGTGGCTCATATGGTTGTGATCCCCAGGTTCTGAGATTGAGGTCTGCGTCAGGCTCTACGCTCAGTAGGGAGTTTTCTTCTCCCTCTCCTTCTGTCCCTCCCTACCCCCGTGCTCTCTCTCTCCCTCTCTCTCAAATAGATAAATGAAATCTTTGAAACAAATAGTTATTAGTAAAAGAAAAAATTTGTGTGCAAAATAAGCATCTCAAAGAAAGATCACGTAACAATGCAAAAAGGTTTACAAAATTTCCCAGCATGTGTGTGTCCCTCTGCAGGCCTCAGAGAGATGCAAGGAGACTGTGGCCCCATGTAGGGTCCAGTCTCTTGGCATCTGGGGGCTCTGCACCAAATGACCTTCCAGTGCTGAGTGCCTGGTCGGATCCCTATTTGTCCTAAAATAAATGTTTTTTGCTCGTGAGTCACATGAGTTACTGCAGCAGAAAAGCAGCTTTAGTCTTAGTTTGGGTGGGTCTTCGGTGTCTCATCCATTCTATGATGCCTCTTTCCTATGGTCCCCCAACCTCCCCCTATCATTTTGCCAGAGAACCCTCACTTCTGTTTTCAGGCCCATGGCAGACTTTGCTAGTGCCCCCACACATCCAGCCCTGCTTTCCTCCCGAGCACAGGGAAGACCATGGCTTCCTTGCAGTTACACACTGACATATGGCGGGCTCTGGCCCATGGGCTATAAGAAGAGGTGACAAGCGCAGAGGAGGACGTGCAGGCTCTCTCCATATGCTCCTCCCCTACCCACCGGAGCGGCCAATAAACCAGGCTGCAGAAGGTGGGGTCTCTGCCCGCCTGCATCCCTGAAGGACACCGTAGGGAGCAGAGAGCCCCGGCCCACCCACGATGAGCCCACGGTGTGAGCGAGAAATAAAACAGAGTTCGGGAAAGCACAGAAGGTTGGGATTTCACTTGATGTGCTGATGAAGTCTATGCTCTCCTGACTAAGCCAAAGACCTGTGGAAGGTGCTCCTCCAGGAATTCGCAGACGGGCACATCCTCCGAGCGCCGGGTCACGACAACTCCCTGCGGCACCCACAGCAGTTACCATGCAATAGCAACGAAAGCTAGGGCGCTCTGCTGGCAATTTCACTCCTATTGAACTAGGTATTGTGTTCGCTGTGTTATTACCTTGCTCCCCTCCGATCCATTCTGCACCCAGCAACCAGAATGATCTTTTGAAAAAACACAAAATCAAATCAGATCATGTCACTCTCTTGCTTAGCGCCGGGCAAGTCACACACCCCCAGCCCTGTCCCCACGGATTCCTTGTGGTGGGAGAAGGACCCCACCCACTTCTCTGACCTTGTCTCCTGCTCCTCCAGCCACATTTGTTCCTATGTTATAGTCTTCTCACCCTGCTGTCCCCTCTGCCTGGCTTGCTCTTCCCTCCTCTTATGAATCATCATTCAGCTTAAATGTCATCTCAGAGGGGCCGTGGCTGCTAGAATGCCCCTCACCCACACACTCTCTGCTCTCCTGCACCACTGTTTACACCTTTGTAGCTCTGATGGTCATGGAATAGCACCCTGCTTAATTCTATGTTTATCTACTTCTCCTTCTTCCTCGCTCGAGGATAAGCTCAAAGAGGGTTTATGCCTCACTGTCTTGTTTACCATCCAATCCCTAGTGGCCAGTACGTACCTGATACACAGTGGATGTTCCGTAAATAGTTTTTTTTTTTTTTTTTTATGAATGGCTGAATAAACAGATCAGCAGTCTTACTGCTGATAAACCCTCCTCTCTGAATCTGCCTGCCTTTGAACCTGACCTTTCTAGTGGAATGGCTAATCTTCTGCCCCTAATTGTGGCAGTCTCCTCCCTTAGGAGCTTCTGGGACTGGGTTAATTTGTTACTGCAATGCTGACTGGCAGAAGAACTTTGGAGGACATTCTCTTCTCTCTAGGTCAGTTGTGCCTCTGAGCCCTCACACTGCAGATGGATAGACAACACGCAACCAGAATCGTAGAATGGTGATGCTGGAGAGGAGCCGAAACACTAATGTGTTTTCCTTTGCAGACGAGGAAGCTGAAGCAGCAACCAGGAAGGGAAGTCGCCTAAGGGCTTTGGCTTGTTGGGTCATTCACCCTGTGCTCGGGAGGAAACCTCCATCGCTGTGGTGGAGGTTTCCCTTTCTTGCGAACCCCTGCCCTAGGAATTCTCCACCTGATGACTTCCCCAATTCTCATTCAAGGAAATAAAAATGTGAAGTATTCCCAGTGCCAGGCTCCCTCGCAGCGAGGGTGTGGGCGCCTGACCCAGGCTGTGCCCATCTTGCCACCAGCCTCAGGCTCTCAATCAAGAGTTAATAACTTGAAGAAGCAGGAGGGAGGGGGGGCAGTAAGTTCAAGTTCCCATAGGAACAGGGGCATGTTGTTGCTGGAGAGGTCAGGGGTTCCGTGGTTGGGGTTGGTGGTGGTCTCGGCAACAGGCACCCACTGTCCTGGAAGATGGCAGTGGTGTCTTCACCACCTAAGTCCTGCCTCATGGTGGCCGGGCGCTGTTGTGCTCTGTGGTCCTGAGCCTGGCTTTCCAGAGCTTGCTGGAGATAACCTTTGAATACATTGGTTTTTTCCCCCTTAAGTCAGACATAGTTATTTTTGTTGCTTGCAACTAAGCATCCCGACTGATTTGTTTAGTTGTTCACTTGGGCAGTGTATGCTTCTAGAAGACCTATTGTGTGCCAGGTGCTGGAGCTAAAATGCTGAGCAAGATGGATGACGTGTGACCCTCTTGAAGCTCATGCAGTACAGGATTAGATGATTGAATAGAGAAAATAAAATACACTAAATTGCATTGTACCCTCCACTGGCGGGTGTCCATGGGGGCATGCTGGTATTAGCAACTTGATAAGTGATAGCAGAATACTTCCTGGAGGAGGTGACATTCAGGCTGAAGGATGAACAGGGTTTTCTATGACAAGAGGGAGGGAAAACACAGCTGCAGGAACATCTGTGAGCGTCGGAAGAGTAGGGAGTTGCTCATTGTAGCTGGAGGGGAGCCTTCCCAACAAATGCTGGTGGTGCAGCATCCTGCTTACTCCTCTACATCACCCCTCCCAACCCTAGGTGTTTGGAAATCACCTTAAGGACAAAAGGAGTCACTGAAGGTGTTTAAAGAGGTTGATGATGAAGCTGGGATTAGAACCCATGTACCCTTTTTCCCAGTTGTCTCCTTTCCCCGTGCCAAGGGTCTTCACATTTCAACAAAAACAGAATATGGGTCTTGAAAGATGCAGCTAAAACAATTTGGCACAAAAGGGGTGCGTCACACACGCTTCACAATGGTCTCGAAGGAAATGCAATTTCTTTGCCTATTTTTCCCTGTGACTGCGGGACTGTCTGTGCCTTCACAGTCCAAGGTGACACTGCCAGGCCTGAGAAAGCGCAGTGACATGGGGAAGAAGATTGAGGAGTGCTGTGGCTGCCTCTGAAGGATGGTCCAGGGACATGGGGGACAGCCGTCCTCCGGGCCTGCTCCACGCTGGGAGGAGGGACAGCCAGGAGGATGGGGAGGCGTGTGGAGAGTCCTGCCGGGGAGATGGCTGGAAGACCCCCAGCTTTGGGCCACAGCCTCACCAGGGCTCTTCCACGGAGTCATGGAAACCAGGGATGTGTGGACGTGGGAAGGTGGGGCCCTGAAGGACAGTCCCCCTTCTCAGGCCCTGAGTTTGACATTGTGTAGCAAATCTGAATTTCGACCAGGGAGTATCTATGTGAGGCGAAGGCTTTGGAGCCAGTCTGCCCTATGTCCAAATTCCGGCACAGCCACTACTTACTGTGTGATGTTGGGCAAGTCACTTAACTCCTCTGTTCCTCAGTTTCCTCATCAATAAAGTGGGTATAATAAAAATAATAACACCCTCTCAGAGGTTGGGTGTGCAGTTTAAATGAGATAACCCTGTAAGGCACCCTCTCTTGACTCTGGTGAGCTGAGGGAGGGGCCAGGCGTCGAGAGCCCAGGGACCCAGGCATTCAGCTGCAGCTCATCAGGGCACCAGCATGTTGGCGATGCTCAAACCAGTCCTCTCTGGGGGCTCTCTGGGGACAAGGTTACAGGTGTTCACCCTCCTCCAAGACAGGGGACAGGACAGGGCATGGAAGGTCCCAGCGTTTTAGTCGAGAAGGGCAGGGTTGGAGCAGACAGTGTCCTGATCTAATCAGGGAAACAAAGGTAGAGATTGACCAGTTACTAGAGATTGAGCTGTGCCGAGGGAAGTAAAGGGTGCCACGGAGCAGGGGGCACCCCGGGGTGTGTGGGAGTCAGCGAAGACTTTCTGGAGAAAGTGGTGTTTTAGTTGAGAATTGAAGAGGGAGTAGAATTCGCCTGGGGAGGTAGGGAAGGCAGGAAGGAGTGCGTTGCAAGCAGAGAGCATAGTGTGTGGGAAAGACACTGGCAAAGAAAACATGCTTCTTTGGGAAAGGCGTATAAATCCAATGAGGGCAGAGCTAGAGATGAGGGGATAGAGCTTGAGATGGCCAGACAGGAAGGCCAGACAAGGCACCAGGAACCACGGTGAAGAAATGTAGCAGTAGGCAACGGAAGAGTCGTCAAGAACTAGTTTTAAAAAGCAGGTGAATGGCCCTAGTGGGGACACATTCTTTAGAGTTGTGCAGTGAACAACAAGCACAACTGTATGAGGTGGTCCTGAGTGACGCAATGGGGCAGAGGCGGGGAGTGTTGCTTCCTGCCTGGGTCATGTTGTGGGCACAGGGCATAGGCGTGGTCAGAAGGGCAGTGAGGGCTCCTTAGACCCTGGCAGTAGAAAAGCTGAAGGCCACACGAGGTAGGGAGGGTTCCCATGTGCCCTTCAGAAGAAGAACTGGAGGGCCCCCCCCACCCCGTCCTTGAAGCAGTCGCAGCTGGGCTGAGGGTGGGGCGGGGGCCTTGAACGCCTCCGGGAGTCAGCACTGCAGAAGCCCCCTCTTGGCCCCTTGACGGTGTGGATGGAAGTTACTATGACGCTCCAGGTGATTGACTTCTGGGATCAAGACATTTCTCAGTTTGAAACCCAGTTAAAAAAAAAATCGATGTTTCACATTCAGCTGTGTTTGGTTAAAAAAAGAAAAATAGCTCCGGCTTGTGCTTTAACGGCAGAAAAGAGTGAGCCCCATCAATTACAGCAGGGAAAACAACAGTGTCTTGCGGCAGTTTTGTTCCTTCTATTCCGAAAATATTAAGCCATTTAGCCCTACAAACCGTCCACTTGGAGGGTGGCAATGTCTTCATTTGAAAAGAACAGGGACTGGCGTCCTGTGGGCCAGGGCTCCTTCTCCCAAACCAGGGATGCCAGGGAACCCGGCCACTTGCCTGACCAGAGACCTGTCTGAGGGAACCCAGACTCATCACAGGGCCTGACCTCATGCCCCTCCCAGGCCATTGACCCCAGGCCCCCCATAGGCGCCCCCTCTGTGTCCCGCAGCATTTAGTACTGACTTCGAGTCTCACCCTTAGGAAAGGACAAGCACTCCCACTCATTCAGCCTCAGTCCGAGTTCCCCACGCCTGGTACCCACTGGAATCCCCTGGGCTTCTGCAAACTCCGGTGCTCAGGCCACGTGCCACATCAACCCAGAATATCTGAAGGTGAGACTCTTGCAACTGTATCTTTTTTTTTTTTAAGATTTTATTTATTTATTTACTTGACAGAAAGAAACACAGCCAGAGAGGGAATACAAGCAGGGGGAGTGAGAGAGGGAGAAGCAGCCTTCCGCCGAGCAGGGAGCCCAATGTGGAGCTCGATTCTGGGTCTCCAGGATCATGACCTGAGCCGAAGGCAGATGCTTAACAACTGAGCCACCCAGGCGCCCCTTGCAACTGTATCTTCACAAAAGGTTGCTAGTTGAGTCCAATGTGCAGTCAAGGCCAAGAACAGAGCAATGTAGAACCCACCTGGAGGGTCTAGTGTGAGTCAAGTTCTACCCTCCGTAGGCTCCAGTGGCTCCTTCTCTGAAGCCCTCTTTGCCCTGGTGAAGTTGAGATGTGATGTGTGGCTCTTCTGGATAAGCCTTATTAGGGGCTGTGCTTTGACAGTATATCCTGGTTCAGCCCTACAGCTTTAGATACTAATATGCCTGCAGAGAATGAGACTCAGGGAAACAACTTCAACCAACTTGATTCACGGATGCCAGATGTATAAGCCCATTGCCACTTATAGTGCAGGGAGATTTGGGGGGGATAGGCACAACTTTATTTCTATAACTAGGACTCTTATCCACCACTCAGAGAAACTTCCCTCAGGGTAAAAAAAAAAAAAATCTGCGATGTATTTCCTTCCTATCCTTTTTCCATATACATTTCTGTTTTTAAAAAACTACAGTCAAATGATTCTTTAAAGATTTTATTTATTTATTTGACACACACACACACACACACACACACACACACAGAGTGTGCACAAGCAGGAGGAGCAGCAGGCAGAGGGAGAAGCAAGCTCCCCGCTGAGCAGGGAGCCCCATGCGGGGCTCGATCCCAAGACCCCGGGATCATGACCTGAGCCGAAGGCAGACACTTAATTGACTGAGCCACCCAGGTGCCCCTGCAGTCAAATGATTCTTACAATATATTCAGTTTTAAGTGATTTATTGTATAACTACATACTATTCACAGTTATCGTGCAAAAGAGCCACTGAGGAATTATATCATTGGATTTTTAGATATGTTACTATATTCACCTTTCAAATATGACATCATACATGTAGTTATTTCCATGTTAAGCACTCTTCTTTTAGGCCTGATCCCCAGAAGTGGGATCTCCGGGTCAAGGTGTGACTATCTCTTGGACAGCCAAACTTCCTGAGTCTTCTCTCCATCATTGCGCATTGTGTATGTGAGATACATTTGACTAGTTTGGTAATTTCCAAATCTTCCAGAAGGTGTAAATAGATGTTTCTGAGGGGATGAGGGAAGCTCTGTAGTCAGTTAAAACACAAGGTTGGGCTAACCAAAGTTAATAATGTAAGTTTCTTTATGTCTGGACTGTGTGAAAATTCAAAGTTGAGTCACACAACCTGGAGAGAGGACCATCTTTGGGGGCAGGGGCAGAGACAGAGGGGAAGCCTCTCTGGGTCCTTATGATGCTAATCCTGGGTGACTTTCTGGTGGAGCCAGTTTTCCAAGGAATGAGTTTTGGAAAAAGCCAGGCTTAATTAATCTTGGATTCCTTCACTTAAACGCGCTGAGGTTCTGAGACTTTCAATCAAACTAAAAAGCTCTGTCCGCTGCCCCTCATAACTCAAGTTCATTCTTCCGGTGCATTTTCCCTGCCACT
>PITA01017745.1:0-42504 GCA_004023965.1 Spilogale gracilis | reverse complement strand
GGATGAGTGGGGCAATGAAATTTAAAAGAATGCTTGGAAAGAAATTCAGAAACAGGGCTTGACTTGCCTCAGTTGGTGCACCACATGTAAAGCAAAAGCACCATTGGAGTAAATTGGAGGGCCAACAAGGGAGGAATATTTACATACAGATTAAGGAAATGTCTAGAGAGTCATTCCTGAGCCTCCTCATCCAAAATCTAGCATGTGCAGATACATATACATGTTCTCATACACTTATAAACTGAAGGGTGAAACTATTTCCTGTATTTTTTATCTTTTGAAAGTAACTTTGTCATGGAGCCTAGAGGGTTGGAGGAGCCCTCAGATTTGGCCAGGGCATGGGAGAGTGAGACCATACCCTTGCAACAGCAGCTGATGGAACAAAGCTAGGAGGCACTAACAAACTTGGCATGTCCTTCAAGTTGGAGAGGTGAGGTCTATCAGTAATTGCTAGCCCCTCAGGGCAACTTAAGTTCTGGTGTCCTAGGTGAGCTGCAGCTAAGGAGGGCATTCTGAACATGCTGCTGTCCTAGGGTGTGGAGGGCCAAAGGACTATAGGGATCAGTGCAGCTGGGCCCATAAGGTTTGTTCTCTCTGAATTTCTTCCTTTTTCATTCCTCCTGGGACTCCAATTCCAAGGTCTAATTGAATTCCTAGAAAGAGTGGACTGCCTATTGCCACTATGAAGTCCACCAACTCTCCCAGTGTTGGAGGAGTTGGTTCTTCAATTCGCCAACTGAACACGGCGTGTCTAAGGGTCAACTTGCTTCAAGTTAACATACTTCTTACTTTCTGACACAAAGCCCTTGATCTGTAAGAGACCTAATTTCCTTTCTTTGAAATTTGTAGACCACTGGCCTTGGGGAGTGAAAGACTAGAACTTTCCCAGACCTCTGAAACCACTTCGGCTTTCTAATTAGCCAAACAATTTTTAGGAAAATGTTTTCTTTCTTTCTTTCTTTCTTTCTTTCTTTCTTTCTTTCTTTCTTTCTTTCTTTCTTTCTTTCTTTCTTTTCTTCTTTCCACAAATGACTTAACTGACCTTCCTTTGTATATCTGTAGAATTTGCCCTCCCTTGCAGAAAGAACAGAGTACTCTTATACATAATGAAATAAACACCAGACCCCCTTGCAATCTCTGAGTACAGATAATGTTTGTGGGTTGAATCATCAAGTCTGCTCATGATCAAGAAATTGCACACTCCTTTTGCTTATTGTTAGGTTTTTCCATCGTGAATAGAATTAGAGATTGCAAAGGCAAACAGGGATAAGAGTGAACTTTATTGCAAGCACCCTGGGGCGAGGTCCCGTGACTTGGGAGAGGAGAATCGGGGAAGTGTGCCCAGGTTGGGGAGTGCAGAGGTTTTTAAGCCTTATTGGTTCCAGGTCTGGATTCGAGTGAGTTTTTTCCATATTAGCTAAGGGAACGTCGTGTCCCTAGGTGATTGGCTGGGGGTGGAGAAAGTCCAGACGATGGTGGGTGGTTCCTGGCTGGAATGTCCCATATGGAAAGTTTCGATTTCCTGGCTAGGTTTCGATTTACTGGAGATGACGTGGTGGCCACGGCTGTTTTGGTGGGACGATCAGCCATCTTGACCAAGTCTGCAATGTCCGCTATTTGGGGTGCCCCTGTCTCTCAGCCAGCCCAACACTTATTTACTACCCTAATCACTTTTAAAAACCCCTGGGCCAGTCAGAAACCTCAGGGTTGATTTAAGTCCACCTTCTCCCCAGGTGGCCAGCCTCCTGAATAAAGCTCAAATTTCTTTCTAATCAAAAATTTATCTCTTCAGTAATGGTCATATTTTTAGCAACAGGCTTGAGTTGGGTAACACTATCACCCTGATTCCCTTCTCTCTCCTCCCAGGCACAGGAGACAGAGGCCAGGAAGAGAAAGCCCATTCTCAGAGCATGGGCCATACTCTCTTAGTGAAGATAGGAGTTCTAATAGTTAAGGGAAATAATGTAGGATTAAATGGTCTTCCCCAGATTTGAGACTTCCCACTAGTGTCTTAGGTGGTTCAGTCCCCAGGAGGTCCGTGGTCTATGGAATGTTCTTAGCCAACTCTGGATGATCTGTTATGAGTGACTGTCATCTAAGACAGTGCAAAGGAGCAGATTGTGCTTGCTGGTGCTGGTGCTGGAGCCCCTATGACCTGAGGAAGTCAAAACAAGGCTGCCAGAACAATGTCTGTAGAGTACAGCAGAAGGTATAGCTGTCCTAAGAACACTGTGAACAATGGGATAGGATCAGGAGAATGGGTAAAAAAAAGTTAAGTTTTCTAAGTTAAGATTCAGAAGCACAGATACATTGTTTCTGGTACCCAGCTTGCGAACAGCACCATTTTGCTGTCCCAAGGAATATCTATTGAGGCTTTTGACATATAATATGCACTTGCCAATTTCAGGGAAGTATCTATTTCCCTTTAAAGGTTTTTTTGTCTTGTGTTTCTGAAGCACTTTAAAAAATATATTATTATTATTATTATTATTCCTTTTCTTGTGAATGCAGTATTTAAATCCTTGTGTCTGATTCTCAGATACTGCCTTTCTCATAAAATGCTTAATAAGTAGTTACTGAATATCCAATTAAATGTCTTGGACAGGAGGTTCCTGTGATCTCTGCTTTGGGGTTTGTGATAAAAAATACTACAGAATAACTATTTTTTAGATGTTTAAATTACAGAACTAATAAATGCATTTTTCTTTTCAAATTAGAATGCTATACTGAGAATGAATCTGCATCTAAGTATGGACCAGTTAGGAAGAAATGTTTTTATCACTTACTGATGTTTGTCACGAGCATTTTTGGTATGAGTGTGTATATGCTTATATGTCTGCCTGTGTATTAATTGGCAGACATATAGTATTATGTCTCCTTAAGGTCCTTATGTCTTGAGGCGCCTAGGTGGCTCAGTTGGTTAAGTGACTGCCTTTGGCTCAGGTCATGATCCCGGAGACCCAGAATCAAGCCCCACATCCCCCTGCTTGTGTTACCTCTCTCACTGTGTTTCTCTCTGTCAAATAAATAAATAAAAATCTTAAAAAGAAAAAAGGTCTTTATGTCTTCTATCCTGCCATTTCCCTGAGATGAACTTCCTTCCTTACTGAAAATATTGAAGATCCCTAAGTTATAATTTTATTCATATGGAATCTCAGGGAGCCCCAAATAGTCAAACGATTTTAAAAGAGAATGAAATAATAGGACTCACACTTAATAATCACAAGCCTTATTACTAAGCTATAGCCCTCAGAACATGTGGTACTGGCATAAGGATAAACACATAGAGCAGTGGAATAGAATGGAGTGTCCAGAATAAGGCCAGACTGACAAACAAATAATTTTCAACAAGGATGTAAAACCATTACATGGGGGAGAAAATTGGGCTTTTCAAGAAATGGTGCTGGGACAACTAGATATCCACATACAAAATCATGAAGTTGGACCTTTACATCATACACAAAAACTAACACAAAATCAACCAAAGATCTAAATGTAAAGCTAACACAATAAAACTCTTAGAAGAAAACAGATACAAATCTTCACAGGCATAGATTAGGCAATGGTTTCCACCAAAATCATAAGCAACAAAAGAAAAAAAAATGATAAGTTGAATTACATCAAAATTAAAAATGTCCATGCATCAAAGGATACTACCAATAAAGTGAAAGACCGCCCACTGGATGGAAGAAAATATGTGGAAATTACATATCATTTAAGCATCTACTATCCAGAATATATAAAGTACTCAACAACAAAGTTACAAACAACCTATTTAAAAATGGGCAAAAGAAAAAAAAAATGGGGGAAGGATTTAAATAGTAGATATTTCTCCAAAGAAGATAACAAGTAGCCAATAAACACATGAAAAGCTGCTTAGCATCTTTAGCCATTAAGGAAATGGAAATCAAAACCACAATAAGAGGCTCCTGGGTGGCTCAGTCATTAAGCCTCAGCCTTGTCTCCAGGTCATGATCCCAGGGCCCTGGGATGGAGTTTTGGATGGGGCCCCTTGCTGAGCAGGGAGCAAGCTTCTCCCTCTCCCTCTGCCTGCCATTCTCACTGCTTGTGCAGGCTCACAGGCTCTCTCTCCCTGTCAAATAAATAAATAAAACCTTAAAAAAAAAAAAAAAAGAAAAGCATTTTGAATAAAATTTTATTTTTTATAATATCTATTACTTTCTTTTAACCAATATCTACTGCGCATTTATTGTGTACCCAAAATTATTCTAACTCAGACGTGCTAAAACATATTGTTTACTTAAATACAAATTCCACAGGAAACCTTACATAATCAAAGCTTTTAGGGAATGATATTTTTAAAAGTCAATTCTGACTATGTACTTTAAAATTATTAAAAATATTTGAGAGTTTTTATACTTTTAATAATTATGATATTTTCTTTGATTTTCTTCTCTATTTTCTGTATCTTCTATTTTCCAGTGACATGTGTTTTAATTTGGCCATAGCATATGCAAGATTTCTCCCCCTTCTTCCTAACAAAAATTAAAGCTATAATACTGGCAATTGTTTAGAAAAGTCATGCAGGTGTTAAAAGACTCAGAGGATGATAAAAATGAAATAAATTGAGATAAACAAAGTGTGCCTTCCAAAAACTTCCAGCCTTTGTGAATCATGGTTAATAGATTTCACTGTGTTTTCTATTGGCGGGAATTAAATTTACTTCCAAGATGGTTCAAATGAATCTGACAGAAGCTTAAATAAAAATATTATTTTCTCTGTGACAGAATACTAACTACAATGACTAATTTATAGTAAGCTCAGTTTTAAAATAAAGACTATGTTTATAACAAATTTATGAATTTTATAAGATGAGCTCATTTCATACTTCAATAAATTAGTTCCCTAGAAGTCATATGGAAAAAGCCCATGGATATTAATAATATTCTGGCATAAATGACATATTTAAATTTTCAATCTTATCATTCTGCAATAGTTATTCCAGGAAGAGTAAATAAGAAATATTACATATTTAGGAGTCGAAAAGGTTTTTTATTTAGGTTTTCTTACTTTCCAAAATAGTTGTGGCAATTTATAGAAAATCAATAAAGCACAGAAAAATATCACAGCATATGTGATAAGAGAAATAAATGTAAATCTCAAGGCAAAAATACTAATTAATAATATTCCTTAAATTTCCTCTTATTTTGTATCATATTTTTCTCTTTGCCTATTATTAGTTAAGGGAATATAATGAAATACAAAACTCATTCTTTCTGTTACGACTTTGTTAATTTAACTGTTGCTAAGTACAGCACAGAGTGCTGGATGGTGACTCATGCATGGTTCAACAAGACCACAAGAAAAATTGAAATGGAGAAATTTATTACTCGCAGGTCCTGGAAGAGGTCAATGGTACTCATTGAGAGGTCAAAAAGGGAAGTCAAGGTAAAGAGAAAAAAGAGAGGCAGGACCTGGGGCACAGCTTTTTTTAGGGTTCAGGGGTAAAGTGCTTTAGAGTTCCAGGCTAAGGCCAGATTGGTCAATTCATACCAAGAACAAACAAACCCCACAAATAATATGATGCTAATTTATAGGAAATGTACAGAAAAGGCAAATCTACAGAAACAAAAAGTAGATTACTGTTTGCCTGAGGCTAGGTGTAGGGAAATGAATAATTGTAGATGAGCTAAAGAGGTCTTTTTGCAATTATGAAACTGTTCTATAACTAGGTTGTGATGATGCTTGCACAAATCTGTAAATGTATCAAAAATCACTGAATTATAATTTTAAAGTAAGTTAATATCATGCATATAATTTATAACACAACAAAATGGTTTAAAAACAAATTTTATAGCTAGAGTAAACCTTTAACAATATTTGCCTCAATCCAAGAAGCAAGAAGCAAGTCATTTTTGACAAATAAAATTAAATATTGATACATTCATTTTTTAAAAAAGATTTTATTTATTTGACAGAGAGAGATCACAGGTAGGCAGAGAGGCAGGCAGAGAGAGAGAGGAAGCAGGCTCCCTGCTAGAACAGGAACCCAATGACTCAGGCCTCCATCCCAGGACCCTGAGATCATGATCTGAGCTGAAGGCAGAGGCTTTAACTCACTGAGCCAACCAGGCGCCCAATACATTCATTTTTTTAAATGGTATGTGCAGATATTTGTTATGCCATAGTCTATTGTACTCAATGAATTTGTTTAGTTCCAATTATAAAACAACATTTAGGAACCTATTAACAATTTCTTTTGTTAATTGTTAATGTATATTCAAAAATATACGAAATTTTAAATGTGCTTCTGCTCTTCTTACTGCATATTTGTTGAAATATAACTTTATGTCTGTGGATAAATAATGAAAACTTTTGGTTTTTATCTCATACAAATTTCTTTTTTATTTCATTTTCTAGTAATTTATTTTGACTATAACAATATTGGTTTAGAAGAAAAAAAATAAATAAACTTCCTGATTCTTAATCCTAGACATTTTGAAAAATGATTCAAAATTCTTAATGTAGAATTTACTTTTGGAAAAGTTATTTCTTTGATTCATTTGATTTACTAAAATTAAAATTTTGGATATTGGAAACTGGAAGTTTAAATTTTAATATCTTTATACCTGAAACTATTATATTTCCTAATGATCAATTTTTATCTATCCTTTTAGGCAACATAGTTGTAACACTTGTAAAATACTTACATAACTATAACTCAATTTAATGGTAGAAGTAGGAAAAAATAAAGATTTATTTCATTACAATTAGAGATGTAAGTATATGCAGATCTAATATCACAGAAACATTTTGAGATAGAGGGATACAATAAAATTAAAAACAAAATAATAATAATAATGCAAAATTGAGGGTAATGGGGTAAATTTAATTTTATAATAATGAATTGGAAAATTATAAAGATAATAACAACAAATAACATTGAGAAATAACACATCATATTCTAAATAATTTTTAATAAATGGTAACTGAGTATTCAAATTATTTTTCACCTTTTCCACTTTACATTTATATTTTACCAGGAACTGAATCACTCTGTTTACTATTAGCCTCTAAATGTACTTTTCTTCTCTCTTTAATCAATATATCACAAGGTTATCAGTTGCTAAAAGTATCACAAGTCAGGGGCGCCTGGGTGGCTTAGTTGGTTAAGCAACTGCCTTAGGCTCAGATCATGATCCTGGAGACCTGGGATCGAGTCCCACATCAGGCTCCCTGCTCGGCGGGAAGCCTACTTCTCCCTCTCTCA
The DNA here is from genome assembly GCA_004023965.1 of Spilogale gracilis. NCBI lineage: Eukaryota > Metazoa > Chordata > Mammalia > Carnivora > Mephitidae > Spilogale > Spilogale gracilis. Next base: position 35,273 of record PITA01017745.1, on the reverse strand, counting down.
CTCCCCCTCCTTGTATTCCCTCTCTGGCTGTGTTTCTCTCTGTCAAATAAATAAAATCTTTAAAAAAATAAAAGTATCACAAGTCAATATCTAAATATTAAATAAAAATATCAAGATCCTTTAGCTTTCTCTTGCACCATTTATAAAGAGAGTTAAATATGGAAATCATTTTAAAACAATGACATATGTACTTAATGTTTAATTAGGAAAAAAATGGAGAGGACCATGAAGAGACAAATCTCCCTTGACTAGCAGTAACAGAAAGGTCCACAGAAAAGAAATGATAATTGATCTTTACTTTGAATAATTATTAGAATATTGACAGACCAAGCTGAGAAGGAAATGAATGCCAAAAAGAGACAAGATGTGCAAAAACCTTGAAAGTCTAAAGAACCGCAAATAACATCATTTGTTTAGGGAAACTACATTAATCTGTGCATATTTATGTGCATATGTATTCTTTCTCTCTATATATATTCTAATGCATTTTGCTATATTGCAAAATGTAACCTTGGACAAATTCTTCTCTGAAATTTATTTTTCTTATTGATTAAACCAAGATGCATCCTGCTTCTTTAGAAACTTCTAATAAATTCAGGCAAGGATATATGTTATCTATAAATTTGTTACAATTTTTTTAAGTATTTCCAATCAATTATACTATTACCATTATGTGATCTGATTAGGAATCTTATATAAGGGTATTTAATGAGAGCTACTTTATCTGATAAAACCAGAAATGTCAAGGTCCCTTTGCAGACTGAACACTTCTTAGTCACTTCACCTTCACACAGTCAGTCAGGAAACAAAGTGTTTTCTATATTTTAGTCTGCCATTATTAGCATATAGTTTCAAGGTTTTCCGGGTAATATCTATCTGAAAGAAGAGGGTAAGCATGAAACACTGCACGGAGATTTTAGGGAACAGAATTGGTATATATAATTCATACCCACATTCAAATGCCCAGAATTCAGTCACATGGCCCTGAGAGTTCTGAAGAGTAGAAAATGCAGTTTTTCTATACAAACAGGGGGAAAAGAAAATGTCTTGGTGAATGTACAATATTTTCTCTGTCAGACTAAGATCCAAGTAAGATTAGCATTTGTGAAAAGTTTTGAACATCTGTATAGAATATAGTTCGTGGGATAAACATTAGATTTAAATACAGTAAATTATTTTAATGTTAGGTATGTCAGATTAGCAAAGGACACTGACATCATTTTTCTCCCATAGATAAGATTGTTTCCATATAGTAACACTTTGTTAACATTCTTCCTCCCTGCTCTGGTTTTGTAGTACAGAAATAATTTTGATTTTTAAAATCCTGAGCAAAAACCCCATGATTATAATTAATATCTTCAAAAGACAAACACAGTTTAATGTTAATTTGAAACTAATTACTATACCATAATTATTTTGTTCAATAAAGCTTTATAATTTTTATTTAATTTAGTTCTGAAAAGATTCCAGATTGACATAGTAGCAGGAATGAAATATCAACTCTCAATCAAGAATTCAAACACTGATGAAAATGAGAAGCAGAATTGTAAGCTGATGAAACTTGGGCAGTTAAACTTAAAGAAGCAGGCCTGTGACAATGTGAGATTCTGAAATGATTATGAAATTGTATACTTTAATAACTTTATTGGGTTCTCAGAAATTATCTTTGTTTTTTTTTTGTTTTTGTTTTTTTTTTTAAAGATTTTATTTATTTGACAGAGAGAAACACAGCCAGAGAGGGAACACAAGCAGGGGGAGTGAGAGAGGGAGAAGCAGGCTTCCCGCCAAGCAGGGAGCCTGATGTGGGACTCGATCCCAGGTCTCCAGGATCATGACCTGAGCCGAAGGCAGTTGCTTAAGCAACTGAGCCACCCAGGTGCCCCAGAAATTATCTTTGAAATAAATTTAACATTTTATATGTTCTATGTAAATGTTAATTTCATTAGGATACTTACACATATTAAAATATTTACATATTAAGGTATGTTTTTAGTTCCTCCTGGGAATGCCACCGGCTCAATAAACAGACCTGCTTTTCTCTCTTGCTTTCTGGCTTACTTTCCTGTTCTTTCTCTTTTTCTGTTTTTCTCTCTCTTTTGGGGAAAGCAGTGGGTCTTTCTCCCTGTAAGACTTCCCTCTTTTCACACAGGGTTACTATCAACACATTTAATGATTCATTTGACTTCATTTCAAGCACAGTGATTATGTGATGATTGGTGGTAGTGTTGACACCAGTGTAAGTAGTTTTTAAAAAGCTGAAAATAAATTACTTTTTCTGCTAATTATTTACAATGCTTGACAGCTCTGATCAAATATTCTCTGTCAGCCTTTTTTGAAGCTGAAGAGCTTAGCAGGATTTCTTTATCAAAAATATTTCACGGACATCCGCTGGAACAAAATTATGAGATATTTGATGAAAGACTCTCAGAATCTTTAATAATCCATTATGCATTTTGAGTCTATAAAAGGTGAATAGATTGTTCTCACAGAAAGAAAATTTTGTTCATATATCTTCCACACTCTGGAAACTATTTAAATGTAGATATTTCCGGACTAATGTAAATAGGAATGAATATGCTTTAATTGTATAAAACTGGATTAAAATTTACTTATTTAATACAAACAGGAACGACTATGCTTTAATTATATAAAACTCGATTAAAATTTGCTTCAAATTTATTAAACTAGGAATTAATTCCTACCTACATTCATTTAGATTTTTTTTTAAAAAAGAGCCTTTGGGAATAAAAGGGCAGTTGGTAAAAGAGGGATTTAGGTAAGGAAAGTTGTATTGATTAGATAGAGAGAGATAAGACTGACAAAATATTGAAAGGTTCAGATGAGTTTGAATTATTTGTAAATTGTGTGTTTTATTATGTGTAAATTGTGTATTCGCTGAAGCCTTTCAGGTGGGCCTGAGAAACCATAATGCAAAATATCACTGAGATCCTCATAATTGATAAATGCTATCATTTTCTGAAGTATGTTGTTTCTGTGCTTGATCAGGCAAGGTTCTACCAGAAAAATTGCAAATTTCCAGTTTTTCTAGTAATAGGAGACTTAATACAGGCCATCAAATGCTTTTGCAATGATTTGTAGGCTTAAAAGTAAAGATCCTAAAATACTGCTAACTGAGGAACTCTGAAAGTGTAGACTCTTCCCAGACGGTAACACAGAACTGATTTGGGGATATTTGCCCAGAAGCCACAGCAAATGGTACTCTGCCAAGTTCCAAAGCAATTGTCTTCAGCTCTGATCTCAGAATATTTGCAACTTCTATTCTGTCTTCCAAATCTGCAAATATCCCCCACTGGCTGAATCAACAATTTAATTCTGCTCACAAAGTATCTTATGGGCGTGATTTTCAAGTTTCTCTCTTGCTGTACAGGAGAGTATAAAAAGAATTAAACCACTGAAAAAAACATAATATTACACACTATATGCTTTTATCAGTATCTATAAACCCATTGAAAAAGTTATGTTTGTATTATTATTATTACTATCATTGCTATTTTTCTCATGAGATTATGTGCCTACTAAGTGCCAGACACAAAGGAGATCACTAGGGATGAAATGATAACCAAAAATCACTTCTTCCAGGAAACTTACAGTTTAGTGGGAGAAATAACCCTAAACAATCACACTAATAATTATATCATTATAAAATCTGGAAAGTGCCATGAAAGAAAGAAAACACGGTATAGTATTGAGAACTGGTTTAGTGGGAAAGCAACAGGTAAGCCTTCTCTGAAGAAATACTATGGAATCCCAAAGGATGAGTAGGAGTTAGTAAAGAGAAAAATAACAAGAGACTGAAGAAGTGAGAAAGCAGGAAGAGCCAAGATTGTCAGTTAAGAAAGTGCTTGCCATATTTCATGAAATAAGGAACAGCTATGCATACAAAGAAGGGGTAGTAGTATAACAAATGAGGCTGAAATGGTAGGTGGTGGCAGAGAGACATACTGTACAAGGTCCTTCCTTCCATCTTAAGGAGTTTGGATTTCGTTTATCTTTTGGAATTCGAAGCAAATTTGGGGCATTGATACAAGGTGTATACTTAGAAAATATTGTTCTGCCAAGAATATGGGTTATAACATGGCTGGAAGCCTATATTTATCAGAATATCTATTAAGTCTTGCTCATTGTCTCATGGGTGCTTTATATAATATTTGTCAGTTTAGGGCACTGTTCTTTGACTTCCGTTGCAGTAAATGCAAGGCAAATTAACACTGTGTGGAGACTACTTAAAATTATTCAGTATTCCAGAGGTAAGAGATGTTCATTTTACCTGTCACAAGGAAGTGTGTGTGTGTGTGTGTGTGTGTGTGTGTGTGTGTGAGAGAGAGAGAGAGAGAGAGAGAGAGAGTGTGTGTGTGTGTGTGTGTGTGTGTGTGTGTGTGAAAGAGGAAGAGAGAGAAATAACAGTTCAGTTTTACTTATGAGACATTATACTAATTCCAGGAAAATAAAGCCCAAGCCAACCCATCTGCAAATTATACCGCATGATATACACTTTAAATAAACATCTCTAATAAAAAAAAAAAAGTCATTTGGCAGAATGTCATTTTTAAGTATCACTGTTTAAAACGTTGTGTATATTATTAAAGGCTTTTAAACATGTGTTCAGTCCATAAGGGGCACATTCTAAATGGTAATTTCCAACATTTAAATTCTACATACTTGTGAGCTTTTCTTAAATCTAAGCTGTCTGAGAGAAATCTAAAACCTTTAAAATTACTATAATTTACCTTACAGAACAATATGTTGTACAATGTACAAATACTTTTACCTCTATTATTACTTTATCTTCCCATTATCTCCTGACTATACAGTCAAACTCTCAACAAATATCAAACCTTTTGAATTTAAGTTCACTATTGTTTACATTTATTATTATTTCTTCTCAATATTGTGCCACTGCCAAACATATACACCCAATGAAAAGGTTAACAATTCTCCACCACAAATATACTCTTAGAGGGGAAAAGCATGTTTAGAACAATAGAGAACATGTTACTTCAGTCATTTTTTAAGATATGGTTTTCACAGAATTTGTATGACAAATGAGTGATCAAATTACAAGATAATTTCATTTATCTTGTGGTATGTGGTGCCAGAATAAGGCAATTATAGCAAGTCCTTATAAAATGAGGAAGAGAATATCATGGTAATTAATGAGTAAAAGGGTTTTGACAAACCCCAGCTGCAGTCTTATAAATTAGCTTATACTCAGAAAGATGTAAAATAAAATACTCCTATAGGATTAGTTTTAGGAGTTCACTTTAAAAGATACTGTGATTTTTAATCAGTTTGAATTCATAATTCAAATGTACATAGTTATGGTAACAGGAACAGGATATACAAGAATAAGAATATAAAAAATCGTTACGTGTATTTCTTTTAAGATATTGAAATTAAGATTTTCTCCTTGGGGATAGGGCACTCAGGAACGTTTTATATACTTAAAAAATAAAATATGTAAATGCTGTTGGCTGTAGAGCATCCAGTCTGAATATGTCGATCTGATTCAATTTACGTATAAATTATAAAGCTTTTTTTCTAAGCAGTAACATATCAGTGAATGGCTTAAAGCGCTTTACAATAAAGGGGGGAAGGGGAGAATAAAAAATCTCTTCCTTTACAAAGAGAAGTCTATTACAGAAGCTTTAGGCTAGCAAATAGAAGTCTGTCAGAATTTCAGCCAATGAGGACCTCACATTGCCATTCAGCAGACAACTAAGTGTTTAAAGAAATGAAGACTGCTAGAACCTTCCTTCTTCATTCTCTTATAACTTTTGCACCAACATAGAAAGGCTAAAATTTGTTATGTTTTGTTATTCTATGTAGTAGTAGAAGTTCCCACACTTTATGTTTTGTGTGTGCATGTGTGTAAGTGTATGTGCTTTTAATTTAGGCTAGTGGGTGTGAGTAATATGCATGGACTTCTAATTAACATGGAAAATTAACACATGTTTGTATCTCTCCTTTCTCCTGAATTTCACTCCTGAAGTTCACTTGTATCTCCCTCCTGAATTTTTAATGGATGGAGAGAATAAAAGAGGTAGTAGATGACGGGAGATATCAACAGTTTTAGAAGAGTGAAATTAGGAGGAAGAACCAATAACTCTCCAGAAGAGTAAAACAAGATGAACCCTAAGTGCTGGCCACATGAGATAGCCTATGGATCAAGACAATTCAATCTGAAGGAGTCCAGACAGGACAAAGAATTTCAGGGCTTAGGGGCACCTAGGTGGCTCAGAGGGTTAAGCCTCTGCCTTCAGCTTAGGACATGATCTCAGGGTCCTGGAATTGAGTCCCTCATTGGGCTTTCTGTTCATTGGGGAGCCTGCTTCCCCCTCTTTCTCTGCCTGCCTCTCTGTCTACTTGTGATCTCTCTTTCTCTGTCAAATAAATAAATAAAGTCTTAAAAACAAAAAAAGAATTACAGGGTTTAGGTAATTCTGGAGGCAGTGTAAGATGTGGAACTGACATAGGTAAATCACTCAAGAGGAAATTAAAAATGAAGGTTTACCTATAATGAAACTGTGGCTTGCCCAATCTTGTGACCACAACAACTTGTGTGTATCTCTGGCTCTCTGGAAACTTGTGTGCCTCTGGATCTGGGAACACTGAGCAGAAGGAAAGAGAATCTGCTAAACTACAGGATGAAACAAAGAGTAAAATAATCAGTTAATGGATTTGTTAAGCACCTTTTTGAAACATATGGGTAATTCATTAACTTATAGACTGTTTTCATCCCGAGTTTTCTTTTAATTTTCTCTTTCTGTTGCTTTAACACTTAACAGGAAATACAGCTTAACAAGAGGATAGTAGTTAAGAGTGTTTCAAAACTTATTTAATTTTTACGATACATCTATGGCATAGTGAGAGAGAGAGAGATGTCTCTCATTTTATATTTAAAATATTTTAAGTTGTAGAAATTTGGTTTGTTCAAGATTACCCAAGAACTGAGTTACATTAAGAACCACTTGTTTTACTCAACATGGTATCTATTTTTTCCTCTCCAGATTGTTTCCTAAAATGGCTTTAAAAATAATATGTTAAGACAGCAAAGCTCCCAGAGCAGTGAAGTCTGTTCTGCTTAAAAGAAACTTATCTTTGTGTGGAATGACAGAATTAAGCACAGACATGCAGAACAATGAAAGTCAAAAGGCTTGACTCACCAGGTCCCTATTCTCATTGGTCCCTCAGCAGATGTCACGAATAACCATTCAGGCAGACAAAAAAACACAACTGACAAAAAATAATATTGATCTAATTTGAATCACAAATAAGTATAAACAGGCACAAGGTATATTTCACTTTCATTTAAGTTTGAGGTGATGGGAGATTCTTGAGGGGAAATATGCCGTTTCATTTTCACATGCAAATATTCAGGAAGACACACGGGTAATATCTTCTTCACTTGTGTTTTCACAGGGCAGTTTTTTCCTCCTCTTCTCTACTGAGATCCTTAATTTTAACTTTATATTTCCACAGATGGACATATCATCACAGTTTATAATAACTTTATATTGTAAAATATGAGCTTAAGTGGTATTCATGATCTTACCACGCTAATAGGCTAAGCCATTGAGAAATCTTTGTTGTGGAATAAATTTACTTAGTTCAGACAGTTGGCATTAAAGAAACTTTTTTTAAAAAGCAAGTGCTATTTGGGCGCCTGGGTGGCTCAGTTGGTTAAGCCACTGCCTTTAGCTCAGGTCATGATCCTGGAGATCTGGAATAGAGTCCCGCATCGGGATCCCAACTCTGCCGGGAGTCTGCTTCTCCTTCTGACCTTCTCCCCTCTCATGCTCTTTCTCACTCACTCTCTCTCTCTCTCAAATAAATAAATAAAATATTAAAAAAGAAAAAGCAAGTGCTATTTTAGGTCTATCAGGAAATACATTATAAATGAGTATAATAATAGTAATATGAAAGAATTTATCATTCCATTCACTAAAAAATCCAGCATACACATATATACTTTAAACAAATAAATATATATGTATAAACAATACTAGTGCAATAGAGACTTACATGTAGGTGGCTAGTGTCAAATCAGAAGTATTTTCATAGGGCACAGTTTAAAGTTAATTTTTTCTTGGTATTTTTTCTTTTTTCTAGCTTACTATATTGTAAGAATACATTGTATAATACATGTAATGTACAAAATACTTGTTAATCAACTGTTTATGTTACTGTAAGGCTTCCAGTCAATAATAGACTATAAATTTTGTAGGAGTCGAAAGAGATGTGGATTTTTCACCAGCACAGGTGCTCTTTGCCCCAACCCCTACGTTGTTTGAAGATAAACTATATTTTGAATAGTAAAAGGTAAGGCATATTTAACTACTGCAAATATATAATTTGGTCACAAATACCAATCAAACAGTATAATTATAGTTGTTGTATTATGTTAAGAAAATCATAAGGAGGAGAAAATACATTCACAGTACTGTGCTGTGGACCCACACAGTTCAAATCCATGTTGTGCAAGGTCAACTGTAAAATTCTTTTAATTGTCCCCTATGAAATCTTGAGAGCTTGCACCAAAATGCCTTTTGGATCTCCATTGCTTTCCTGTCCTCTTTTCTTCTGGCTATAGAACAAGTCTTATGTGAGGATGCTCTGTAAAAATTGTTGAGATCTTTTAAAGATCTGAATTTATGGAATCTTTGCAGTTGGCAGTGAGAATGGGATATTTGAAACCATCTCTGAGCATACAACCTAACTAATAACAGCTAAGACATGGTTTGAGAGAAATACAGCAGAGAGGGAGGAATCATTGTTGACAGATTAACTTCCTTGCCATGTGGGGTTTGGGCTTCACAAGCACTACACCCACTGACAGGAGGAAAATTATAACTAAGATTGAAGTTCATGGGTGCAGGGCTAGGTGGATAGTCAATGTATTAGAAAATAAATTTTTAAAAAGTTCATTCAGCAAAAATGTGTGTGTGTTTTTTTTAAATATACTCTAGTAAAATTGCAGGTAAGAGGGAGTTAGAGGCTGCTAGAGCTGCAAAATTATGACCTGTACTTCCTATATGATATTAAGATTTCCACTACCTTTATATTATTTACTAAGTAATGATTGATGCTGTGACGAAAGGAACTCTAATGGTTTAGACCCTATATGTGGCTTTATTGTTGAAGAGAAAAATTGATGTGTGGGAGACTTCTGGATTGTAAACCCTACATGGAGCTAAATAATGGGCAAATTTCAAAATTATGCAAAAGAAAAAGAAAGAAGAGAAAAAAATATGAGAAAACCTCAAGATAATTAAACTATGTGGAATTCTTCAGAGGTTCAATTAAAAACGACATAAAAAAGGAAGAGATAGATGGGGTAGCTACTAAAATTTTAATGAATCAGTGTAAGAGACTAGGTCATCCAGTTCTATCAATTAACTCAGGTTGTAAAAGAACTATGACAAATTCACTTAATTTATTTTAACCATAATACATAATTTTTAAAAATCTGATGATGATAGAAAATTAGTCTATAATCTTTTCAAAGTCCATGCCAATTAAAATAGGAGAGGATAAGGATTCTGAGTGTCAAGAGGACCAGCATCTCTCAACACTATCACCAGTAGGGGACCCAAGGTCATTTGCATTGAGATAGGTAAAATGGCCTGGGGCTGGTGAAGAAAATTCATTAGGATTGCTGAACACTGATATTCAGTATATTGTTCTTCATAAACCTGCTAATGAAATAGGAAAAGTTAATAAAAAATAGCAGGGCATGTTGAAGCAAAATAGGTTTTCATGTAAAACTATGGCTAAGTAGGAATTTATGAACAAATTGTATATATGGGTGTGGGCTCACCATCACCAGAGTATACTATTGGAATATACATTATGTCTAAATGGAACTGGTATCTCTTATCCAAAATATAAGAAAAGGAGATGTTATGTAATTCTGCTCTTCAGCCTGTTTTAATTGGCAGTCTATAAGGGAAGATCATAGGATAATCTAAATGTACTGAAGTGCTTAATTTAAAACAATACAGGATACCTGAGAATTATAAGTATTTTGGTTTAATAAAGGAGCTATTACAGACAAGCATATTAACATTAGAAAACTCTTTTGTTTAATAGTCTAGCAGGGCCTGTAAAAAGCTGATGAATTTTGAAAGCTAACTATAGATCAGAGAGAATAGGATAAAGTGGTGATTTCAAAAGGATCAGCTGTACTCAATACAATACAAACAATTCAAGATATATCACAAACTAAGAGATATATTTTGGTCTGTGCTTACCTTCTTTTCCATTTCTGTTTAGAAGAAAGATGAAGCTGATTTACATTCATGTGGGATGTGTTCCAATATACATTTACTGTATAACCACAGGAATACTTAATTTCTCTGCTGATTGCCACAACCTGGTAAGAGATACAGATTGGATTTAGTTGGAAAGCATTATTATTCATTATATTAATCATAGAATGTTGGTATCTCAATCAGAAGACTTAGCCAAGATAGAATTAATAGTGCTTATTAATTGTATGACCACCAGAGTATGCTAATTAACCCAAATAAAGTACAGAGCTCAGAACCAATGATACAATTCATTAACATCACTTGAACAGGGGCAATAGATACATTGTCCCAGATAGGCAAAAATAAGTTATTGTCTCTGCCAGCCCCAACATCAATCAAAAGACATACAGATTGGGTTGTTTTGCTTTTAAAGATACTCATGCCACATTTTGGGATATTATTAGCACGTATTCACAAAGTTACCAGGAAAATGGTTAAATTTAATTTTTCCCCAAAAGCAAGATTTCTTGAAGCTTCATAAGTTATATGACACTATCCAAGATGCTTCAAAGATTTTGGAAGTATATGAAATTGATGGCTATAATGACTGGACAATCCAGCAAAAGTCTGTGACTGCCACCCAGGGCAGACCACTGAGTTTTGGGGCAAATTTATTGTTGTAATTTCAAATTATACACTATTTAAAAGAAAATTGCTAGCTTGTTATCAGGGTTTTTGTTGCAATTGCTCCTATTATGGAGGGATGCAAAATTATCTTAAGACACAAGATACTCATTCTATCAAAACACTGGCTCCATTCCTGATTTAGCAGATATTATTTATCTTACTACATACAGAGCATGGGTTTGTTTGTCTGGTTTTGTTTTTGAGAGTGGAGGATAAATTGCTAAAGTAGAGAATACTTGGAAAACAAAAACAGTATTAGTTTGAGTGTGATTGGATGTCATGTATTCTTACTTCTAATAGTGCCAATGTCTGTCAAGAACACCTGTGAGAAGCTCTTTGGCATATTCAAAGTACAGTAGTGTTTGAGTGACTACAATCCATATCATATTATCCTGCAGAATTCAACATTTTTAAGTCCAAAATGTATACTCAATTTGTATTCTAACAAAACAAAATTTTGTTAAATAAACTGATATGACCAAAATATCTTACCTGAAAGAGCTCAAGAAGAAAACTGTCACAAGTATAGGAGTCCTTGGGCAAGCTGAACTTATACTTCTAAAAATAGACATATTAAGGAAAATATCTTCTTGGCCTTTTCATTAGCCACTTAAAGGAGAATTTTTTTAAGAGAAAGGAAAAAAGATGCAAGCTGTTGGACAGACTACACTACTTTAAAAATTGATAAAATAACCACAAAGGATAGTTAAACAGCATGATAGGAATAAAGATAGGAAAAAGCATGGGTACTGAACCAAAAGAGGCTGTTAAGCATGTTCCTGAGATGAAATCAGGAGCAGCTCAAGGACAATGGTCTGGATCTTGACAAAATAAGTAAAATCAATGAATTTATGGGAGATTATGCCCCACTTCCCAACAATCTGTGGGAATTTGTAAATGGAGAATGTAATTGTATAGGTGATCCCAGCTGCCAAGGCCCCACATATAAACAAATAACAAATGTGCCTAAAAAAACAGTTGGAATTGGAAGCCTATGCAACTTAATCAAGAATTTACTTGCAGTGGCTCCTGGATGGCTTAGTCACTTACGCAGCTGTCTTCAGCTCAGGTCATGATCCCAGGGTCCTGGGATCGAGCCCCGTATTGGGCTCCCAGCTCGGCAAAGGGCCTGCTTCTCCCTCTTCCTCTGCTTATTGCTCTATCTACTTGTGCACTCTCTCAATTTTTCTGTCAAATAAATAAATAAAATCTTTAAAAAAAAGAATTTACTTGCATGTGTATGTGTATATATGTGTGTGGGGGAGGGGGGCATTACTTAAATATGAAGCTCTTTATGAAACCTTGTTAGTACATCCTCGTAGTATGGCATAGGTCATATGGCTATGCACCACAAAAGACAGAATCTATGCCCCTAAACTTATATCACAATCCATGACAGCACTGATAACAGAGACAGGGACTGCTTTTGTTAGAAAGCCCTAAAAAATAAACTATTGTAATTCTAAATGGCTTATTTTATAATCAATTTAGTTTAATAATATAACTGGTATTTAGTAGTTATATTAGTGATATAATTGGTAATATATAATATATATTTGATATAATTGGTAAGAATAATTTGACTGATTCATCTCCATCTTATCTGCTGATGCAAAAATAATTAGTATTTGGCAGTTGTCCTTTTGTTTTTTGTTCTATTAATATGCAAATGATCCATGGGAAAATTGATTATAGCCACTTATAATTTAAAAGATTTGTTCAATGGGGCACCTCGGTGGCTCAGTTGGTTAGGCAACTGCCTTCTAGCTCAGGTCATGATCACAGAGACCTGGGATAGAGCCCCACGTCAGGCTCCCTGCTTGGCAGGAAGCCTGCTTCTCCCTCTCTCACTCCCTCTGCTTGTGTTCGCTCTCTGGTTGTGTTTCTCTCTGTGAAATAAATAAAATCTTTAAAAATAAATAAATACATACATACATAGATACATACATACATACATACATACATACATACATACATAAAATAAAAGATTTGTTCGAGTGTGAGGTGGTTGACTTTGTAAGATAGAACTATTTACAGATGAACTAGTAAACTCTACCTTTATCTCTGGGATATCAGGATGTATGGTTTTGACTCTTGGCCAAATACAGACAGTGAAATTTATGACATGCTATTTAAGGTGCAAAATTTACTTGGTAAACTATCTGGTCAATCTAATGGTTTTCCAAAGGCTTAACTGATTATACAGCCTAACTAGACTACATAACCAAAAATATGGCTGGGAACATGTGCTTTGAGCTCTCCCAAATCTAAGACTCATCACATAAATAGGGATTTACATTTGAGACAAAAGATGTCCATGTGTACACAAGGACTATGGAAAGCTTACTCTTGGAAGTCTCTTAGACCCCAGTATTGCCTGTACTGTCTATCTTTGGTTATACTATATGTTTGCCTTTAAATAAAAACTTTAAAAGAATATGTTCTGTGGGTTCTTGTGAGTCCTTTGAACATCTAAACCTGTCAAATATTTTCAGTTATGATATCTTATCAAAATAGTAGTCTCATTTTTTTTTTCATTAGCCAAACAAAGATATTGTGTAACTAATAAAATTGTTAAAGAGTCCTTTCTGGAAGTTGCAATGAGCCTTATTATTCCTAAACTTCTCCTGGACACCCCTCTCCCACCCCTGCTCGTAGGATACTTCTGGTAAGGCTGTAAATCAGACAAAGAATTTTTAGGGGTATGTTTCCCATATCCAAACTATCTTTGGAATAAAGATAATCAGGGACAGAGACGAGGTCTAAGGGCACGATAGAGGGTAGCTGTGGCTAAGTAATGACCCACTGAAGAGCTCTAGATCTTAAACTACAGTGCATATTTTAGTTTACATAGCAGAAGGGACTTTCAAGATATGATTACTTTAAGGACTTTGAGATGGGGAGATTATGCTGGATTAGTTAGCTGGAAACAATGTAATCACAAAGTCTTTATAGAAGGAAATCAGAGGATAAAAATCAGAAAAATATGTGACTATGGAACCAAAAATGACTGTAAAATGATAAATTTATGTAGTTTAAAAGCACTAAGATTGTATAAATTTGCTATAGTAGCAATGGGAAACTAAGAGTAACCAATGTGACCCATCATCAAATTATAGGACAGCGATTTTTCACCTTCTATGATTTTTAGAAAGAGACTGCACAATTTAAAATGGCACCACATTTACAAAGCCTTTTCCTAACAGATTCACTAAAGCAGAATTACTAAAGAAACAAACAAACAAACAAATGTTTTGACAAATGAGACTACAGACACAGGAAGTGGCTCAAATAATTCCAATCCTGAAAATTTTTGGATCCTTACCACTGAAAGTTCTTTGTTTTCCTGAGGAAAGAATAGTGAAAGAAGGGAGGGCTTATGGGGACAGTATTGTTGGTACAATCTAGAAATGATTTTAATAATTACATTCTTTTTTGTGTTAAGGAAAATGGTGGCAGACAAGAATGGCTACTTACTTTGAGGATTAATTTGCTATGGAATTTTTATTTTTTCTTAAAAAATTACTTTTTTAAATTAAGTAATTTAAGTTAAAATTACTTTTAAGAACTCAGCAAGCTCTGATTTGGGGTTTGCTCTGTAATGAATATGCGGGAAAAAGGTTCCAAGGACTCCAACCTTAGAAGGTCTTGGAAGCCAATCTCTTAACAGACCATCACAGCTACTGATCATTGCCTGCTCCTCTTACCCCAGCTGGCATGCTTTTGTGATGAACGTCTTTGGTTAATGACTTAATGGCCATAGAGGTGAGGTCATGTGGACACAAGTTGTATGCCAGAGCTGTCTGCCTGGTGATCATTTGAGGTCAACAGAGACCATGGTGTTACAGATACAAAGAGACTCCAATATGTAGAGAAGGAAAGCAAAGGCCAGAGTCTAAATGTCTAGTGCTCTTTATGGGCTGTAAGTTCAGTGTGCAGTGCTGGGAAATGTAAGTCTTTCAAATGCCCCTTTAATATGAAGGCTTCCAAGGGTACCTGGCTGCCTCAGTCAGTGGAGCATGCCACTCTTGATATCAGGGTTGTAGGTTGGAGACCCACCTTGGATGTAGAGATTACTTAAATAAATAAAAGCATTTAAAAAAAAGAAAAAAGAACTCAGCAAGCTCTTGCAATTTGCAGGAGGAGGTAGTCTGTCATTTATTTTCTATTTTTAACAAAAAGTTTAAGATGATCAACAAGAGAGTAAATACAGTTTTTGTGAAAGTTTCACCCCTATCTTGAGCAGTATGTTCCTAGAAGTGGTATTTAAGGGAACTCTGAAATGGAAGCTCTCTGCCCCCCCCTCATTTACCAGACTGAATTTTTGATCAATTAGATTTGAAAAAAAAAAAAAAAAAAAAGACCTCACATGGAATTAATTACTAAAAAGTCTTATCCTAACCATCAATGATCAAATGTTGATATCAATCCTTCCTGCTATTCTAATCAAGTTTTCACGTGCCCAAGACACACAGAGATAAGCTAATCGATAGAGATCAGAGAATCCTGGACTAAAAGTTCATGGAGCAACCCCAAATTCTTCAGTGAAATTTGTCTTTTCTTACCCCATTAAGATTATGTTCTAATATGATCTCAATCAAGATTTCAAATGAAAAACCAGAGGGGATCATTATGGCCAACTACAGTATGACATATTATGATAATTTTCAATGAAAGGAGTATATTTAGGGAAGGCCAGTGAATGAAATGGAAAACAGTCTGGGAAGGTAAAAGAGACAGAGAAAATGTAAAGAAAAGGGAAGGAAATTGAGGTATGGGAAACAGGATCCAAATTCAAAGTTGGATCAAATTAGGCTGAGAAGTGGTTAAGTTTGGATGCTAGATATTCCACATTATCATTATTTTTACTCATGACTCTCTAGGAGAAATAATTTCAGGAATTTTCTGTTCTTCAGTGGTCCCTTCGTGCCTATCTAAAAATATTGACAATTGAATATTTAAAATCTTTAAAATCTTTTATTCTAAAACACACAGATGTGCTTATCCTAAATTCTATGGAGTGGATGCTGTAATTCTAAATTTTCCTTGGTAACATCTTATCAATACTTTGAGTATTTAGGGCTACTGGCACCATAACCTGAAATTTATTGAGTCTAGTAATTGTCAATATTTAAATGAAGAGAACAAACATGACAAAAATAATCAGGAAATGAAGTTCTTAGCCTTATTTTACCTTATCTATAAGATCTCGGAGCAGTACAAAGCAAGTCAAAAAAGGTATTAAGGGAACAAAAAAAAGGGAAAAGAAAAGAAAAGCTTAGGGGCACTTCAAAGTATAAGAAATAGCACTTGTCAGAAACAGGACTTAGTTGTAGTCACTGGAACTCTGAGGAAAGTTGTCAAAAGATTTCTGGTTTGTCCTATCCTCATGGACATGGTCTAACATTGATCAACAGAGGATATTGTCCTGATTCAAGTTACATGATTAAAAATTGTTGGAGCTTTTAGTAAATAAATAAATAAACAAATAAATAAATAAACCACACATGAGAAGTCTCTGAAGTAACTTTTTTAATTTGAGAGAGATTGATAGTCTTAGTAAAAGACTTCAGTTTCAATTGGTTTCAGAAAGCTGGTTAGGGGCACCTGGGTGGCTTAGTTGGTTAAGTGTCTGCCTTCAGATCAGATCATGATCCCAGAGTCCTGGCATTGAGCTCCTTGCTCAGCAGGGAGTCTGCTTCTTCCTCTCTGTATGCCCTTTCCCTGCCTCATGTTCTCTCTCTCTTGAGGGCTCTCTCTCTTTCTCAAATAAATAAAATGTTCTCCAAAAATTAAATAGTTGGTCAAAAATATTTCTTAGAAAGGGGAAGAGGTTCTTACAGAGTAGGAGTTGTAGTTAGTCACGTTGGATTTTTCAAGGAGAGTTGGAGAGGGACAGTTAAAGACTAAATTCATTAGCAAGAAGAGGTGAGAAACAACAGTTGCGGAGTCTAAGTAGAAAGACAGTCCTTCCCTTTCTCTTCTAGAAACCAAGAAGGGTTTTGTTTGTCTGTCTGTTTGTTTTTAAAGATTTATTTCTTTATTTTAGAAAAAGAGAGAGATTGTGGGGGGAGGGGGAGAAGGAGAGAGAGAGAGTCTTAAGTGGATTCTGCACTGAGCATGGAACCCAATGCAGGGTTTAATGCGTGGACCCTGAGATCAGGACTTAAGCCTAAACCAAGAGTCTGATGCTTCACTGACTGCACCACCCAGGTGCCCCTTCCCACAATGTTTTAAGGACTCAGTGATTTTCACTGATCACCTGGGAGTGATGTTTTATAGTATACTAATTTGATTAAATGAAGCCTATGTTTCATCATGTCTTATGGTACATAAGCTGAAATGCCATAACTTTGCTAGCAGATAAAGAGATAATAAAAAAAAATGTGACTGGTAAAGTAGTTCTGTTAGATACAGCCTGCTCAGATATACCTTAACCGTAATCCTCATAAATGTCCTCCAACGCATTAAAACTGCCTTGGTGAAGGCACCTTTTCCTCGAATGATCACAGGTGAGGATGAGGGAGAGTGAATGAAAAGAGACACTGGAATGGTGGTACTAACTAGCTAAAAAAAAAAAAAAAAAAAAAAAAAAAAAAAAAAAAAAAAAAAAAAAAAAAAAAAAAAAAAAAAAAAAAAAGAGAATAAAGTCACAAAAAAAAACTGTATATATATATATATAATATATATATATATATATATATATATATATTATATATATATATATAAAGTTATCCCAAAGGACAGAAACTAACTTGAGTTCCTACCATGAAGATTCACAGACTCTTCCTCAATTCTAAAATAGGAATCTAAATGAGGGGAGAGCTAACTCTCTTTGAAGAACCCTTCAATGTGGCCTTAATGTAAATGGTCAATAATCTCCTAAACCTTCTCCACAGTGATCCATGACAATGAAAGATGGTGAGTGCATTCTGGGAGAAGAGAAATGTCTTGACCTTCAGTGCATATTGTGCATATTAAATACAGTTCTGAATGAAGCTATTTCTTAAATATTCACATCAGTCCAGTAGTATGTTTTCCAGAATAAGACCTAGATATCATACTTAGATATATGGAGGTATGCACCCAATGGGGTTAAATTTAAATAGTAATTTCTAATAAGATATTTATCTATGAGACATTATAATATAAATATGAGACTACTTTGGATATTTTTATATTTAGGAAAAATATGCTAAGAGAATAATAAAAAAAACCCCAACACTAATAGGTTCAAAAGCTAAAGGGGCGGAGAGTTTGTTGTGATTTTTCATTCTTTTCAAGGGCAATAACAAGGTAAGTGGAATGACAGACAAACACAACTTCAGATATTGCAGAATTTAAGTTCAATAACTCATAAACATCCATACTAAAATACAAATTTTCTAATCTTAGATGGATGTTCAGAATATTACAATTCATCTCATTTCTATATTCATAAATAATGTCTGCCCTGAAGCATCTAACTTCTAATGCTACAAAAATACAATAAAATAATAAAATGCATTCCTTTAAAGAAATAAAGGAATTACTGAGACAATGCAAATATCACACTAAGCCAAAGGCATATATCACAAAAATAAATATGAAAATGCATACTGTAATATCTATGTATTTATTGAAACTAGGAAGTCTTATGAATTTGAACCCAAGCTTCAAAAATATCACCAGTTCTGGTTCTAGCAAAAATCTAATAACTGCCTCCTGAATATTTTGTTTTAAAACATTTTTAAATATTCCTCTTCAAAACACAACATAAATTAAAATGACTCAGATAACTTTCATTTTTTTCTAGTATAATTGTGCATAGTTTAAAATATTTGAATTTTATATCATTTCTCTGCTTTTATAAGATTTTTTTAAATAAAACAATTAATGGATAGGACTTGAGGGCATTATGCTAAATGAAATAAGTCAGAGAAAGACACACACCATATGATCTCAATGATATACAGAATCAGACAAACAAACAGGAAAAAAAAAGCTCAAAGATACAGAGAACAAAATGGTGGTTGCCAGACATAGTGGATGGAGTGTGGGTGAAATAGGTGAGGAGTCAAAAAGTATAAACTTCAGTTATAAAATAAATCATGGGTGAAGTAATGTAAACAGTATCGCACTGTATTGCATATTTACAAGTTGCTAAGAAAGTAGATCTTAAAAGTTCTCGTCATAAGGAAAAAATGGTATACCTATGTATGGTGATGGATATTAACTAGATTTCTTGTAGTGATAATTTCACAACATGTACAAATATCAAATAATTATATTCACACTTGACACATTAAGTATGTTAGTTACATTCATTAAAAAATCAATGATGCTCTATCAACTTTAATTTCTAAGGTAGATATTACATTTAACACACAATTTCAATATGCATTCATATTGCAATACTACAGTTTTTTGGACATCCTTTGCCTCAAAATTTACCAAGAGAATATTGAAAATGTAGATTATAATTAATATATCATAAGGTTTGTCTAGGAATATATATATTTTTAAGATTTTATTTATTTATTTGAAAGAGAGAAAGGGAGAGTGAGAGAGAGACAGAGAAAGCACCAGAGGGTGGAGGAGCAGAGGGACAAGCAGACTCTCCACTGAGTGTGGAGCCTCATGCAGGGAGGGATCCCAGGACGCAGAGACCATGACCTGAGTAGAAACCAGACACTTAACTAACTGAACCGCCCCGGTGCCTCACAAGGAATATTTTAAAATATATTTCTCTTCACTTAGAAGTATTACAAAAATAAGTATTACTTTCTATATATAGATTTATTAATTGGGAAAGAGAGAGGAAAAATGAAAAATTAGTCTCCACAAACATTATCAATGCCATTTACTCTGACAGTTAATTTCAGTTGTCTTCTGATTTTTTCTTTTAGCAACATTTGGCTAATTTGATCGCTTTCTTCTGAATGTTCTAATTCCAATCCAGACCTCTCCTTTGAAACAGTATTTCACTTTCGTGTCCATTTGAATGTGTAACAAGCATATCAAGGTTAAGAAATTCATACCTAACTTTTAATTCTCTGCTTTTCCTCAGAGAGCTAAACGTCAACTCTTTCCCTTCAGTTTCTCATTAGAAAAACCAGTTGCAATCACCTCAACTCTTCTATTTCACTCACATGCTATTCACCAATAATTCCTGCTAGAGGTCTATCTTTAAATTATATATTGAAATTGACCACCTCTCACTGTCTTCACCTGGTCCACTTTCTCCAATTCTACCACCTGAATTACAAGAATATTATTCTTACTGATCTTCCAACCTCCCTCATTAACCCCCACACTTCAGTCTTCACCAAAACAAAAGCAAGCCTTGTCCATGTAAAATGTAAGTCACTCCAGAGGACAATAAGGGAAAGGAGGAAAACTGAAGAAGAAATAAGAGAGGGAGACAAACCACATGAGATTCTTGTCTGGGAAACAAACTGAGGGTTGCAGAAAGGGAGGTGTGTGCAGGGATGGGGTAGCTCAGTGATGGGCATTAAGGAAAACATGAGATGTGATGAGCACTGGGTGTTATACACATCTAATGAATCATTGAACATCATATAAAAAATTAATAATGTACTGTATGTTGTATAACTGAATTTAAAAATCAGCCAATCAATAAATAAAACGTAAGTCAGGGGTGCCTGGGTGGCTCAGTTGGCTAAGCGACTGCCTTCCGCTCAGGTCATGAAACTGGAGACCTGGAATCCAGTCGCATATCAGGCTCCTTGCTCAGTGGGAAGCCTGCTTCTCCCTCTCTCACTCCCCATGCTTGTGTTCCCTCTCTGGCTGTGTTTCTCTCTGTCAAATGAACAAAATCTTTAAAAAAGAAAAAACAAAGAAAACAGACAAAAAAGAAACGTAAGTCACTCCCAAATGGCACTCTCCCGTGTTGTCTTTTCCTAGTCAAAGCAAAATCTAACCTGTTTTCCTTGCCCAGTAGGACCTATGAGCTAGATTATTGCTGTGTCTCTGCTATTATCTCCACCCACTTTGTCCCTAATTTACCTTTTTCTAAACACATTGGTCACTTTGATATTCCTTGAATGCTCTAAACATTACCTCCAAACAGCCTTAGCCTACTTTATTTTCTTCACAGCACTCATCTCTGATTGACATATGTGGTGGTAGGCTTACAACAAATATTTGTTGGATGGATGACAATGAAAAGCAACTAACATTTGTCTTTGTGCTTTTATATATTTAGTTTTGTGCCTGTTTTCTATTAATTGTAACAACAGTGTAAAGTTGTGTAAAATGTACAAAACTTTTTGTTTTCAAATTCATTTTTTTTTACATTTCATATTTTTTACGAGTGTCATGATAATCCTGGTAGGATATATGACTATCATAGTCATGGTGTAATATTAATATGGGAGAGATAAATAATTTTTTAAATTTACATAATTTATTTATGCAGTAAAGCTTCAAATGGCTTTTACCTGCTATATTTTCTTATTATATAGTACCTTTTTTTCTCTAAGAATCATAATTATCAAATTCTCTTTGTCAAATCAAAATCCAGGGAACATGTTAAGTACCTTGCTTCCCAGGTCCCCACAATATTTAAACTACCTATATTCCTTAGTCTTTCTTTCATTGTAACTCAAATGTATATCTCCAAGTCTTTAATTTTTAAAGTCTTACTTTCACAACAAAGTATGAGTAAAAAGTGTATACAGATCAAGAAATATAAAAGAACCTGAAAAATAAAATTATATTCACTATTTTACAGATTAATTCTACTCAGTTGTAAATGAGAGGCTCATAAATCATTTTATAATTATTAAGTGCTTTCTGATGAACAGATTTTAGCCTGTTTTACAAAAATTCATGCTATTATGCTTATAAAAATGATACATATCTATTAAAAGGAGTTCAGCAATAGGTAATACAAAAATAAGTGAAAAAATCCAAAACCCCAGTATCTATGATAAAAATATATTACTTTTTAATAACATTATTGTTTCACTTATTTTTATCTGAATATTTTTTTATATAAAAAGGATTAGGTTGATGCTTAAAAATACTTCTAGGTGTGCCTGGGTGGTTCAGTCAGTTAAGCATCCAATTCTTGATCTTAGCTCAGGTCTTGATTTCAATATTTGTCTTCTATTAGTATACTGATATCTTCAGTTAGTTTGATAGTTCTGTTATAGTAATTTTACCAAGATTTTTTTTTTTCATTTTGCTATCGCATGGGAAAATTTGGTTACAAAGCTCTTCTATTGTCTCAGAGAGGGGGGGTATCTTGACATTGTTTCTCCCCTGGACTGTATTCTGAGGTCTTTATAAGAATCCTAATGGTATAGTTAGGGGACATTCTCAGTTACATATATGTCATATTTCATTTTCAGAATTCCTGAGTGTCTTTTACTTTGAATTATATATTAATATTGATATTATGGTTTACTCCACCTGGTTAGGGAATGTATATTATTTCCATGAAGAATTCCCTGAAGGTTAAAGTTGGTCCTCAAATTTTATGTGCTTTTCCTTTCCCTTTTACTTTTCACTAGATGCAAATCATACTATATCCATCACATCTTATATTCTAAGGTTAAAGTAGAGAATGCTGAAATTGGAAAAAGACATCTGAGCCAAAACTTTAAAGTTTTTCCACTAGGAAATCAGAGGATAATGACCAGAAATGACTTTGTAAAGATAATAAAGGTGGCATGTAGGATATTTATATAAACAAGAGACCAGTTTGAGGACAAATGAAGGATGATTGTGGTGATATTTATGTCAATAATCAATGATAAAATAATAAAATAATAAGATTTAGTATTTAATATAGAGCCTACTTTATGCCATGTACTATTTATAACTGTGTTACTTTATTAAGTGATTTAATTCCTTCATCAATCATGTAAAGTAGGCATTAGTGTTATCCTTATTTTTCAGATGAGAACAATGAGGCACAGTGATATTTAATTTACTTTAACTCACCCAGTGGTAAGCGGCATGGTCTGGATTGGAATCCAGGTAAGATTCTGCTAGTAGTCACAGGGTCATGTTTCCTTAAAATCAACTGGAAGAGCTAAGGAATATTGTAAATTATTGAAAGTATGTGCTGAAGTGAAGTAGGATAGACTGTACAGTATTACATATAAAGTACAAAACTTGAACTTTGACAAGTGCAATGGGGAAAAAGAATGAATGAGGATAGATTAAAAACATATAGGGAAGACAACACAATGCTTTTATATTAAACTGAAGCTGAAAAAATAAAATTACATCACCAGAAATTTGAGACTGCTTCCTGAACTATAAGACCATTTAAAACTGGAAATTTCAGGATACTTCTCTTATTCTCATATTCATATAGTTAGTAGCATGCCATGGAGAAAGAAGAAAAGAGTAGTAGCTATATAGCTCTCATCATGCCCAACCATTCTGCATAAGACTTTGTAACAAACAAATAAGAAAAAGTGGCTAGTATTGATTACATAGTCACAAAACTAAATAGAATTTTGAGTTATGCATGTTATATTATACATATTGTCATTAAGTATGTCTTCTCATGAGTAAATAAAATGTCTGTTACATTTAGAAACATTAATTAAATGTGTCAGCAAATAGACTCTGAACTTAGTGTTAAACATTTATAGTACATTTTTTAGAATTTCAAAATTTACGAATCCTTAAAATATGAGATTTTTTTCATAATTTATCTGGAAGTGAATCTGACCTAGGCTGACATGAAGCTATTTATACCTTCATTCACTTCATAAACATTTTTATGCTTTCTTCTGTAGAAACATTGCTTAATCATGAGATACTTCCCTAGACTATGAGGAGTCTGTTGCCTAGTGTCTCACATAGATACACTTAAACTTTCTAAATATCTGAAATGTCCCAAATGTGCCTTGCCCAAGTGTTTGGGATAGGGTAGTATGTGCATCTATGATATAGAGATGTAGTCAGCTGTGGATGTGGTTCATTAGCAGGATTGCCTGGGAATACACATCAGCTAGCTCTCCATTTGTCCGTCATTCTATACATAATCACCACCTGTCTCACATTATAGTTGGACACAGAGGAAACTAAAATTTAGGTAGCTTAATTGAGGTAAGAAAAAGTTCAGCATAATTTCTATCAATGCTTAACAAAGATATGGACTGTTACTCTGCTTCCTCTAGTGTCTATCACTAGACTCATTTAATTAAAGGATACTGTTCTCATTAAGAAATAATGACATGTCAAAATGTTATTTGTTTAGTCCAACAAGGTAATAAATTGTGATTGTATAGGCTAATTATTATGGCAATCAGGATGTAATTAAGGAATAATTACACCCAAACATACACGGAGTGACTTTAAACTTGCTTAGATAATCAAAAAATATATACAAATGCAGCTGTAATTTCTTGAAATATTTGGAGTTTTCATCTTAGAATTGTCTTCAGAGCAAGATTACAAAATATACAAGTGAGTATTTCAACTTCTTATATTTTCAATTACCTAAGTTCAGTATACAAGTTTTAACTTCTAATCTATTAAGCAGATGTAAGCTTTAATGACTTTTCATTTTTTTTAAAACTCAAACACATTGTCAAGGAATAAAAACTTGCCATCTACTAAAGTATTCAGAATAAGTTTCTGCAGAAACCAAGAAAAATGTTAGCAAAGTATTCTCTAAAATAGCTTCACTCATTGAACACTCTATTAATAAAGCAGAACAGAAATATTAAACCCTTAAGCATGATACTGTATCAAGCACTATATTATCATTAAATACAGTAACTTCTTAATTCCCATGGAAATCAGGAATTTAAAGATTTAACAAGGAAGGAAAACTAAGGCTTTTTTTTTTTTTTTGAGTGAGTGTCCAAGATTCAATCCACATCCAAAATCTAAACACCATAATTAAGTAGCAGATGGCATTATTAAGTATAAAAAGTCTTTGAGTCTTTCAGACCTGGGTTCCAAAATCTGTTTTTACACTTAGTATCTCTATGATATCACACATGTCAAATTGTCTAACCTTGTTCCCTTATTTTTAAAAAGGCAGTGACAATGTTTACCATAGGAATAAGTTGGAGAAATAAATAGAATATGAAATATAAAACACATAGTGATAGAATTAATATTTGTTGGAACTTTAAAAAAATGCTACTTTTATTGTTTCCCAAAAAACTAAGTGTTAAACAAAATTCAACTGAGTAAATTTTTTGGACTTTAAATTTATTTTATTTTTTCAGTGTTCCAAGATTCATTGCCCATGCCCTACACCCAGTGTTCCGTGCAATAGGTGCCCTCAGTACCCACCACCAGGCTCTCCCATCCCCCCACCCCCTCCCTCCAAGTCCCTCAGTTTGTTTTGTGTCCAAAGTCTCTCATGTTTCGTTTCTCTCCCTGAATTACCCTACTTCCCATTTACTTTCCTTCTCCTACTGTCTTCTATATTAACCCTTATGAACCACAGGTAAGTGAAACCATGTGATGATACTTGAGTACATTCTGAAGATCTTACCGGCTTTATTCAACAATTTTTGAATCTGGAAGCATCCAACCTAGCAAACAGAAAAGAGCTATAGAAAATGAAAGACTTAAAGACTGAAAAGAGAAGAAATAAGAAGCTGTACAAGGCAAAAAACAAACAAACAAACAAAAAAAAACAAAAAAAAACTTAGTTATTGCAAGATTACTTTCCTTTAGGAGATGGCAGGAATCTATCGGACAAATTATCCAACCAGTGCTGCTGATCAGGTGATTACTGATTGACTGTTTAAGGTTCCATGTCTGGGAGAACCAAAACCACAATTAAGTCTTGGTTTGGTGACCTGGGGCTTAACATACATCACTCCATTTTGAGTATGTTGTCTTGTTTTTAACATAATTAATCTTATTTGTTGATATATTAAATGTATACACCATTCATAATTGGAATTTACTGAACTGTTGTCAAGGATAAACTTGTAGTCCTTTTGGTAACATTGCTTTAATAATTTGCTTGTCCTACAAATCTTTTTTTTTTTTTTAAGATTTTATTTATTTATTTGACAAAGAGAAACACAGAGAAACACAACTAGAGAGGGAGCACAAGCAGAGGAATTGAGAGAGGGAGAAGCAGGCTTTTCACTAAGCAGGGAGCCCAATGCAGAGCTCAATCCCAGGACTCTGAGGATCATGACCTGAGCTGAAGGCAGACACCTAAGAACTGAGACACCCAGGACCCCTTGTCCTACAAATCTTTGTTATGAATTTGACTTCTAGAGGTACACTTGTTTTTCTTTAATTCTGTATCTTAAAGAATTTTTCAGAATGTCATTTTTAATTTTCTAATTTTTCAGATAACCCATAATTTCTTAAACTATAAATTAAAAGGTCTCATTTGGATGTAAAATTTTAAGGTACTGATTTAGAGAATCAATAGCTGTCATTTAAAAATGCAACAAAAAGGAAATATACTTTACTAAATTCATTAAAAGTATCTTCTTTTTTTAAGATAAAGTATCTTTTTGTTATTAAAAACAGTTTGATTTTCATCAGTGTTTCTAGAAGTTTGCCAAAAGGATGACCTTAAAGCAGAGTGTAAAATTTCCATATGTAGACAAAATTAACCCTCTCTAAGCTGTCCTTCAGGTTCATATAGAATAAATCTAGTACCTTGACTTCATTTTATAAACTTCTGCTTACTTCCTATTAAATGTCATCAATTTAACTATCTGATTTCTTTGGCTATTTCCACACAATTTTGCATATATGGCTTTCTTTGAAAACTAATCCACTGGATCTCTTCTTCATTGATGATAGTCTTAATAATAATAAGGATGATGATGATGGTGGTGATGATATTAATAATGAAGATAACTCTTATAACATCACTTCATTATCATGGAGACTCATAACTATTCCATCATAGAAATGCAAGGTCTTGAAAAATTTGTCAAAAGGGAGGGAGAGAAAGGCACTGATTGGCTTTATGGATCTTTGGAACTGACTCCAAGATGTTGCTTACAATTGCTGAGATGTCCAGGTGACTGGATTGGCCAAAGACATCAAAATTCATAATCTGTTAAAAAAAAAAGAAGTGCTGAGGAGCTGTTTTATTATAGACACTTGAGAGTAGCTTCTGGACTTGATTCTACAGTGAGGACAGACACTCTTGTATGTGGGCAGACATTAGAGCAGGAAAGACAGACATAAAAGCGATGGACTCCAAACCCCTTCAAACTTAAGCAAGGGGCACCTTTAAAAAAAGTGTAACAGAAGATTAGTAGAAGATATTCAATTTCCATTGGACATCAATATTGGCACAATATTGGAATAATCTTTATTAAAAATATTTTAGTGGTGGTGTTCCCTTTGGCCTTACCCTTTCTTATTATAGGTATGAATACCTTATGTCCACCAAGCCATTTGAAACTAACCCAAATTCCCAGCCTTCTTGGTGGAAGCTTCACATTGAGAGCCTATAAGTGTGCCTCTCCTGATGAATGTGGTAAATACCTTCTATAATAACTTGTGGCAAGGAACTGAGCAACTGGGGCCCATAATTCAAAATATGTTAAAGGAAGGAGTTATTGAACACATCATTTCTCCTTTGAATTTTCCCAAACCTGCTACTGAGTGGAGGCTTAGAGTCAACTATAAAAATTTAAATGCTCAGGGGCGCCTGGGTGGTTCAGAGGGTTAAGCCTCTGCCTTCGGCTCAGGTCATGATCTCAGGGTCCTGGGATCGAGTCCCACATCGGGCTCTCTGCTCGGCAGGGAGTCTGCTTCCCTCTCTCTCTGCCTGCCTCTCTGCTTATCTGTGATCTCTCTCTCTCTCTGTGTCAAATAAATAAATAAAATCTTTAAAAAATTTTTTTTAAATGCTCAGATGTCCCCTGTTAAAGCTCCCATTCCCAACTCTGTCTAGTTAATGAGAACATCCAAAAAGTTCTACTTTGCTGATTGATCTAATATGTTTCCTTTAGTACCTATTGCTGAGAAATCTCAGCTGTCAGGGACCCTAGATGGCTCAGATGGTTGGGTGTCTGTCTACAGTTCAGGTCATGATCTCTAGGTCCTGGGATCAACGCCCATGTCGGGTTCCTTGCTCAGCGGGGAATTTGATTCTCCCTCTGCCTTTCCACTGCTCATGTTTTCTCTCTGTCTCAAATGAATAAAATCTTAAAGAAGAAAGAAATTTCAGCTGTAATTTACCTTCATATTATAAGGCACCCAATATAATTTTACCTGGCTCTTTGCAGGATAATAACCCAGCTATTGCTCACAATATTTGCCAACAGGACCTGACTGCCCTTACAGTGTCCTCTTGTACCATATAGCACTATACTGATGACATTCTAATATGAGGCACCTTGGAGGAGGCAGTGTTCAAGGACTTAACACAGCTGGTGACCACCTATAATACAGAGGTTGGGCTATTGCCCCATATAAAATTCAAGAGTGAACCACAACTGTTATATTTCTGGGTGTCTGGTCCTCTAAAGGCTGGAAAATTCCACTGGCAACTAAACATTAATTGCTAACTATTCAACCTCCCACCATGTTACTGCAAGCCCAACACATCCTAGCTCTCTTCACATTCTGGAAGCAACACATACTACATTTATCTATCATTCGTAGACCCGTTTATGCAGTTGCATGCAAATTCTCCACAGAAGCTCAACAGAAAGCCTTGCAGCTGACACAAAGGTCAATTCATCAAGTCTTCCTCCTGGATCCTGCTTTCAGGCGCTGGCCACCATGGACTATGCATCCTCAGACCATGACTTCTCCTGGCTGCTTATGGGCTTTGAAGCAGATGTCTGCCCTCCATAGCCACCTGCTACACCCCCTGAGACTGTCGAATTCTGTTTGCCTAGAGGGCTTTCTTAGAAACAGAGGCCCCCACTCACAGGAATAGAAATTGTTTTCTTGTGTAGCCATGTTTCCATCATGCCATGGATAAGGAACTCCTCTGAACAGCAGTTCAGGATGACTACAAATGCCTCTTCGCTGAAATGGAAATAGGACCTTTAGGAATGGGCTAAACCTGATCTGACGAGTCTTTCTAGATTGTAGTAGACTGTGGCTTCCCTGCTCCTTCTCTCCCTGCTTATGGAACTGGAGTATACCATCTTGCCCAAGGTGCCGTACTTATCAAAGACAGCAAGTGGGGCTCATTTCTGTTTGCTAAACTTGCAGTAGGACAAATGATTGTCCAGAAAACCATTGTCCATGACAAACTTCTTCTTCATAATTTTCCTGGATCACAGGAAATTGCTAACAGACTAGCAGTTTGGTTGAACAATTTTCACATTCAGGGTCATCCTATTTGACATGCCTCAATTTGGTGGGATATTGCCCAAACACCAGTCACAGTTAAGGTTACCCACTTTTCAGCACATACAATTGATACCAGACCAAAGGCTCTCTTTAACTGCACTGCAGATTCCCTTCACCATATCCAGGTCACCACCGGTCCAGGGTCCTCAACCACTGATGCTTTATGAACAACTGCACTGGCTCCACCCACTTTCACAAAACCACTGCTTAACCCTGGTCAATCAAACCCAAGTGAGGTAAAGCTGAGGCTCCACCATTCTGGCCTGTTTTAATCATTACTTCCATACTCTTTATTCCCATTTCTCTTCCAGTCATGGGGAAGCTGCTGGTATACTGCTCTGCCCACTGCAAGGGCCTTCCACTTGTGGCAGCCCCTGCAAAACATATTGTTTTGAATTGTAAACTCTGCTCCCAGACCAAACACTGGAAACTGCCAGGTCATGCTTTAGTTCCATAAGGACTACCATTTTTTTGCTACCGGCTGGTTAATCTTATACGACTATGCCTCTGCTAGTTGGCACTACCTACTTCATTATTACATATGTGGATACTTTTACTGGCCTACTACTTGCTAATCCACCAGGGAGAACCCCTGTGGAGCCTAAATCTCTTCTGTAAGTAAATTCTGCCCCCTTTTGGCCCAGATCTGACACAGATCAAGATCTCATTTTACTGTCCATGTAAAACAGCACTGGGCTCTCTAATAGGACATTCAGTGGAACTTCTATTTCCCACCCTGGCCACAGGCCTCTGGCGTTATTGAATGCTACAGTGGGGTCTTTTAAAATCCTTGCTCTTTAGGTTATAGGCAGTAAATGGACTCTTCAATGGACTTCTTGATGCCAGGATCACTTACCCCTTTAAACTCTAGGCCATATGACCACCACTCTCCTCATACTAAGATTGCCCAGCCATCCTCTCTATGATTCTTATCACAAGGTAATCTGATGCTTTCATCTTAAAGAACAATATTATTTATGTTTTTCTCAACAATTTTGTGTCCCCTTACATATTTAAAATGTCAATTTTCTAAACTTTCAATATTCCTTAGCAATCCAATATCAGGGACAGGTGGTTAGCTATGATTCCCCTGCTCATAGATAGTTCTGGTCCATTAGAAAAATACAGACCAGGGGCACCTGGGTGGCTCAGTTGGTTAAGCAACTGCCTTCGGCTCAGGTCATGATCCCAGAGACCCGGGATTGAGTCCCACATCGGGCTCCCTGCTTGGCAGGAGGCCTGCTTCTCTCTCTCTCACTTCCCCTGCTTGTGTTCCCTCTCTGGCTGTGTTTCTCTCTGTCAAATAAACAAACAAACAAACAAAAAAAAAAAAGAAGGAAAGAAAGAAAAATACAGACCAACACTTACGTGATTGATATGAAAATTTCAGTCCTAATTCCAATGTCCAGTGATGTTAGCAGATGACTCATTTCTCCTAACCATACCTCCTCAGGGGAGGGGGAAATAATTGCATCTGGATCCATCAGGCATAAGAGACAGTTTTTATCCCCAGAAAGGGGAAGAGGCACTCAGGCTTGTTGACATCAACAGCATTAGGAGATGACATCATGGCAATACAATTAAAACACTTGTCCTTACTTCCCTGTGAAGGAGGTCACCAAGTTGCTTACCCACAATTAATGGCACCAGAAGGCAGGCACAAAACTATAAAATACAGATGCCCACAGCTGCTGGCCATAATCTGCTTTCTGTGCCCTCTAGTTCATGGACTTTATTCCTTGATCCCATAGAGACAATACTAGAAGTAACTGGAACTACACAGCATTCACAAATACACCTCAGGATGGGCGGATGGTAAGTGTTGGAAGTCAGCCTTAAAGGGGCACCCGAAACTCCTCAAAATGTGGATAGTAGCCAGTAATTCAATCCTTAAATGGGAAAAGCAGTACAAATGCTTACAGGCCTCCAACCCTGCCCAAACAATCACTGACATCCTCACTTCTGGGCACTGGTCATTACTTTACCTTAATTTCAACATGAAATGGCTAATAGGATAATGCAGTTCAGACCCATCTCTGATAATATAGGGCCAAACACTAGATTATGAACATATAACTAATTTTGTTTAAACTGAGGCTACATATGTCTCCAACCTTTACTATTTGTGGATGGAGACCTTCTATGTCTCAGAGGAAAACATCACCCAATTATTTGCATAGTATATCCCTGAGTATAACCAAAATTTACTGAGAATGTGTGTACTAGTAAACACTCCCAGTGCTGATTAAGAGGCAGACAAACTTTAATCAGAGCAACCTAAATCTATGCAACTCTGCTTTTCCTCTAGGTCCCTCAGTCCCCTACTGAGTGGCTACCTAGGAGAGCCATCCGTCTCTGGAATGGTTCCTTCCACCTGAAACAATGCCAGAGATGATGACAACCAACCCACAACTTCACAGGACATGACCTCATCCCAAATGCTGTCTCTGCAACCTTCCACTATAGCCGAGGTGACACAACGGAAGACATGGTGGCTGGGGAAGATAAGCCCTCTCCAGGACTTGGTTGTTGAACTTAATGGTTATTTATCTAAATTTCCTACTGGAGTGGCATTTTGCAGAGTTAACTAAGTGTTTACCCCTGAGCAACCTTGCTTACAAAAATGTTTGCTGCTCAAGTATAAGTCAGTACTGTGACTACAGAGCTGTTCTCTATTACCCCTTTGAGCTTTGTAAGGCCAAGGTGTATGTTAAGTCTCACAACCTTATAGAAACCTTATTAAACATTTCACTTAGTCAGTTGTCTTCACTACACCCATTAGACTGATCATTATGCATCTTACTAGGAATTAGTGAATTTAATTTCTGCTGCTAAGATCCCCTTCCTAGTTGTAGATGCTGCCACCACCATAATACCTACGCTGACACCCCTCAGGACCACTGCCACAGGGTCACCTCCTGGCATCACCCCAGAGGGACCCTTCCCTATAGTCCCACTCAGGGCCCCACAATCCTCCCACTCAATTTCTCCTATAGTTTTAACATTTTTATATTTATATTATATTTATATTTATATTATATTTATATTTATATTATATTTATATTATATTTATATATGTAGACCACTACAATTGCTGAGGATGTCACCAGGCTCGACAAAGGCTGCTTCCCAAGTTAGTGGCCTCCCTGGCAGACTTATTGACCACAGCCTATTTGTCCAACAGATGGCACACTATGTGTAGCTTGCCCAGCTGCTCTCTATGGTGCTCAACTGCTCCCATGCACGGCAGCCAGCAGGAGTCCCCTTATTCCTTTTATAATCTTCCATATCTGCATAGACACCAACAGCACAGAGATGAATATGACCTATACCTCGTCCTCAGAAGGACAGTTTCCATGATCTTGGACCTTGAGGCCCAAGCTGTCTGGAGTGGGCTGAGGGGATCTCCAACTTATTTTGGCTTCCCTGATCAAGCAGTTGGTGTCTTCTGTGGGTCCACTTCCCTGGGGCCATCACACATGGTTCTCTATATGTGCACCCTCCTTTTCTCAACCTAGAATGCATTTGCCTCTGTGCCAGCCCCCATGGAGTCCTGTCTATTCATAAAAATGCACTTTAGTATTCCTAAGACTACATATGCAAATCACTAAACCAGACCTCACAATCCCTCTCTCTCTCTGCCTCCTCACATCAAAAGTGTGTGGTATTCATCCCCATTATACTGGGAGTAGGTCTGCTGCTATTTCTCATAGGGACTGGGCTAGATGCTGCTACACTGACATGTAAAAACAAAATTTTTAAAAGATTTGATTTATTTACTTGACAGGGAGAAATGCAGCCAAAGAGGGAACACAAGCAGGGGGAGTGAGAGAGAGAGAAGCAGGCCCCCCGCTAAGCAGGGAGCCTGATGCAGGCCTAGATCCCGGGTCCCCAGGACCATGACCTGAGATGAAGGCAGTCACTTAACCAACTGAGGCACCCAGGTGCCCCTAAAAACAATTTTTTAAAAAGATATTATTTGTTTATTTGAGAGAGAGAGAGAGAGAACATCAGCAGAGGGAGGGGCAGAAGGAGAAGGAAAGGCAGGCTTCCCTGCTGAGCAGGGAGCCCGATGCAGGGCTCCACCCCAGGATCCCAGGATCAAGACCTGAGCCTAAAGCAGACGATTAACCAAACTGAGCCACCCAGGCACCCCTGCACCAACAAATTATTAAGGCAAACACCAACCTGTCAGCCACCTTTACTGAACACATTGGGTTGTTACATCAAAGCCTGGTGTTAATCTCTAGCACAGAGAGTTTTAGATAGCCATTTAGCTTTATATGACTTATTAGCCAAGGAAGGAGGTGTATGTGCTGTAAAGGGTATCACTTGCTGCATGTCTATTAATATTCTTGGATAAATTTAGATAAATTTACACAAAAATTGCCTAATAACTACAGGTATTCTATAATCTCTCCCAATTTTTAAAACAAGTACTTACCATAACTTTATCCAAAGACTCTGGTTTATTTTCTTGACTAGACTCCAACTAATGTTGGGTGTGATTAAAGACAAAATTTCGAATTGTCATTTATCTATTGATATTATTTTTTTTTTCTTAAAAGATTTTATTTATTTATTTAACAGAGAGAGATCACAAACAGGCAGAGAGGCAGGCAGAGAGAGAGGCTGCAAGCAGGCTCCCTGCTGAGCAGAGAGCTTGATGTGGGGCTTGATTCCAGCACCTTGGGATCGTGACCTGAGCCAAAGACCCAGGCATAACCTTCTGAGCCACCCAGGTGCCCTTATCTATTGATATTGTTGATTGGCATTTTGTTTTGTTCAAATATTTCATGTGTTGAGTGACCAAAAATTTTTAATATCTCCACCATCCAGGTGATACTTATGGTTTTTCCTAAAGACTAATGCCTAGGGATCCACATAGCCATATATCTCTGAATTTCCTTATCATGCAAAGGCTCTATAATCAAATGAGTGTATAAAGTCTAAATATGTCTTTATAATTTTCTTTCTTTCTCTTTTATTTCACACCACTGTTTAATCAGTTAATTAAACCCTCTTTAAAGTTCCTTATCACTGTTTTATTCTTTGTTTCTTTTTCATAACTAAACAAAATTTAAAACACTCCAATATTATATTCTTATCACTATCTATATCTGGGTCTTTTAAAACCTTGTTTTGATCTAGCCCTTACCTTGTTTCTGTTTACTGAAATCACTTTTATATATTTCTAGCAGTGGGACTTTATTAAGTGTCACTGAATGATCCTACTGTGTCAAGTTTAAAATATTATCTTTAGGCTCCAGGGACTGTCACAAAATGTTTGTAACTTTATAAATAGCAATTACCATGCACTAGTTCTGTTTTAACCTTTGTTCTACTTGTTTTCTGATCTTTGTATTTGTCTATATGCACTATTCAGTCTTTGAAATGATGACTTGGCTTATACCTGTTCCTCATCAAGTCACCTCTGTTCTTTTGAAAACTCATTTTGAGCAACATATATTATCCCTAATGTCTCACTGAAATTATTGTAATCTTGAAGGTACATTTGGATAGGAAAAAAAGAAAAAAAATAATGACTAATGGCAAAAAATTTAAGAGTTGCTCCATATAACAATTTTAGAATGAAAACCATATTAAAGCTTTCCAAAAAATTACATATCAAGCAGTGCCTTTTTTTGAATAGTGGTTTAGTATTGAGAGATAGAGCCGGGTACTCACCTGTGCATCCATTATCTTCAAAGCTAGCATTACTGAAGATCTGCTCCATAAATACACAGTTTTAGGAGAGAAATTAGCCTGAGAGAGGAGACAAGTATCACCATTAAGATTAATGTGGGGGCACCTGGGTGGCTCAGTGGGTTAAGCGACTGCCTTCGGCTCAGGTCATGATCCCGGAGACCCGGGATCAAGTCCCACATCAGGCTCCCTGCTTGGCAGGAAGCCTGCTTCTCCCTCTCTCACTCCTCCTGCTTGTGTTCCCTCTGTCACTGTGTTTCTCTGTCAAATAAATAAATAAAATCTTTAAAAAAAAAAAAAGATTAATGTGAGGAAAGTACACGT